>JASGXE010005562.1:0-22582 GCA_030068105.1 Sinentomon sp. SZTP_YWyxl
TGCCTGTACATTTAGTTTTGCATTCGTCCCTATCTCCCCTGCAAGAAGAGGAAGACACCCCCGCAGGTCCCACAAATGCGGACTCCACATTTTGTTCTCCGAAAAACGCATCTGCTCATCAGGTTCTAAATTTGGTCACCTCGAAAATCCAC
Source organism: Sinentomon sp. SZTP_YWyxl (assembly GCA_030068105.1). Taxonomy (NCBI): domain Eukaryota; kingdom Metazoa; phylum Arthropoda; class Protura; order Sinentomata; family Sinentomidae; genus Sinentomon; species Sinentomon sp. SZTP_YWyxl. Next base: position 153 of record JASGXE010005562.1, read on the forward strand.
GCAAGGCAATCCAGAATGGACCCGTTACCCCTTAAATTCAATTTGCATATTTCTGTGCACACCGATTGCAGCACCGATTGTTTCCCAGGGGCAGATATTTCGATTTTTGTCGGACAAAACAGGTGGACACACAGCCGCAGCAGCTTGCTTGCTTGCGGATTTTTACGGGATGCTCGGAAGGTTTATTTTTCTTTCCCTTTTTCAGAATAACAATGTCCACCCATTGGCTCGGCGATTGCTCGGATGATGATGCACTTTATAACTGCCTAACACAGCTGGAGAAGGAGGATGCTGCAATGGGCCCACCGTCCACATCTTCGGGGGCAACTTCCGCAACTTCACCAGTGGCGCCTACGTCGGCCGGACCGGCACCATCCACATCTTCATGGCCGACATCCTTGACTGCTTTTGACGTGGCACCTTTGACATCTCAAGGGCACAGACCATGCACATCTTCTGGACCGACCACTCCCGCAGTGGACTCTATCTGCTCCATGGATGGTCACGAATCGCCTAAGCGAAAGGTCCCCGTCCGACCAAAGATTCTGGCCAGAAGAGGACTTTGTCGACCCGAGCCTGTGAAGCGTACATGGTACCTCGGAGACGATGTTCAGGTGGGGTCAGTTCCAGTCTGGGACGAACACCAGAAGAATTTCGTCCCCATGATGACATTTTTTCATGGTAGTCACCTTGCGACGCTAGAGGGGGAGTTGGGCGAGGAAGAGACTTCTTTCGTAAAGTACACAATGCAAGAAACGGGAACTCTGCTGACACTGATCAGGAAAGCAGCCGCACTCCCCGAAGACACATTTTGCGAACTCGAAGAGACGGTCACCGGAAGTCAGTACAAAAAACTTCGCATTCTCCTCGGCGGTTACCAAGCGGTAATAACTTGCGAGATAGTGGACTTTGAGGAAAAGGAGGACTATGACTGGTACGAGCCACTTAAAATCTTGAGGAAGGTGAAGAAAGCCGGCCGTCAGTTCATCATGTCAAAAATCAACCTCAAGCAATTTGCGAAAATTGGCGAAGAAATCGAGCGGCATCTGACACTTTTGTTTCTGGAGCGACCGAACTTCAACAGAATGATGAACAGTTTGGTAATCACCCTATCGGAACTGCAAAACGCTAAAATCCCGAACTACTATTTCTCGTATCCACACGCCATGAGGCCTGAGGAACTCGTGAGCTTTGTTGAGACCTACGGTCTCTTGCCCGTGTCGGTAAATCGCTTTTACCACGATATAAAGGGCACGCATTCGTTTACCAAGCTAAAAATCTTCATGCTTGCTCAGGTCTGTCTTGGACAGAGGCAAATCTGGCCTCGCAGCTTTTCTGCCCCGATGACGTGCGGAGGTTCACGTTCGTCGGGGGAGCTTATTCAAAATAATGCAAGCGAGCTTTGCAACTTGAACAAATTTGTTTTTGTGAATCGGACACATTTTCAATTTGAATATAGCATTTGAATATTTTCATTTTGTTTGAAAAATCGATGATGATGTCATTGCAGTTGAATTTTTATTCGAACTTTTTTGCAATCTTTAATTTGGAAAATTGATTATGATGAGACATCACTGCACCTTGTTTTGAACGCCTGTTTATACCAATCAGTATTAGATGTTTGCTTTTTTGTGAAACGGTCACATTTTAACGTCGGGGGAGCTTATTCAAAACAATGCAGCTTGTTACAAATTTGATTTTATAAAACGGTCACATATTTTAATTCTAATGAACATTTCATTTCAATTATTTTGACTTTATTTGAAAAATCGATGATGGTGATGGTGGTGTTAATGCTTGTATTTTTATTCGAAATTTTTTAAAATCTTTGATTTGATGCGACATTCTTGTATCTTGTCTTGAACGCCTGTTTATACCATTCAATAATAGATCGTCGTTGGGCCCAAAGTAATTGGATATAACGAGTATACTTGATCGAACTTTATATCTCAATGTTTTGTTGGTGTCTTGCATAATGCTGTAAATTCAATAAACTACATGCACAAAAAAACAATGCGTTGGCCACATTATTTCTTGCATATATTACGCTCTGAAAAGCACTTGTGGCGTTGGAAAAATACGCGAAGGTTCCGTCACGGACACGGAACGTTCTCATCTCGGTGGAGAGAGAGAGGAGAGAGAGAGAGAGAGAGAGAGAGAGAGAAGAGAGAGAGAGAGAGAGGAGAGAGAGAGAGAGAGAGAGAGAGAGAGAAGAGACTGCATTTCTCTTTGCTGTCTGACTCTTGCCTGCACGGAAAGTAAGTTTTTCCGACTTGCCATTTGACGAATCAGAGTACTGGTGCATGGTATCTCAGAAACCTTGTCCTCCGAATTTACCTGTGCCTGAGTATGCACGGTCCATCAGGGATCCCGCAACGCTGCTGCTGAATAAGCGACATTAGAATAGGTCCGGTGGAGAACTGTTTTGTGGTGCTTTGACGTCAACGACACCGTAAGTTTCGGTTGTGATCCTCGCATCTACGGAAATTCATTTACTGTACGCTGACTGGATTCAGCGCAAGAAAAAATGTAATGGAGATTCGTCACCACAGTGAAAAGGCTCACACTCGTTTGCTTGGTGATATTCTTCGAGTTCTTTTCCTTTTGGAAAACAATAGTTTTCCTTCGAATCAGATGGCCTCGGCCAGCCTTGGGCCAATTCCGCTGATTCCTCAAGGGGCGGAAACACGAGGGATGCCACCAAACACACGATGGTAAAGCACTTGAATATAATCAATGAAACGTATGTCATTCGCTGAATTTATATTGCACATATTATTATTATTATTATTATTATTATTATTATTATTATTATTATTATTATTATTATTATTATTATTATTATTATTATTATTATTATTTATTATTATTATTATTATTATTATTATTATTATTATTATTCTATTTATTATTATTATTATTATTATTATTATTATTATTATTATTATTATTTATTATTATTATATTATTATATTATTATTATTATTATTATTATTATTATTATTATTATTATTATTATTGGCATCTAGTCAAGTTAAGACACGTCATACATTAAAATGAATCAATAAGATGGTAAAACGATAAGAGTCATAAAAAGTTAAAAAAGGCAGCAAAGATGTGTCGCGGTGTTCACAGAGAAGCAAATTCTGAGGACCTAATGGATGTGCATCAAGACGACAGTGAATGGAATTCCACTCTTGACAGTACGGGAAAAATACTATGAGAATATGGGTTGAGCCGGCACCTGATAGTTATGCCTCAACACGATAGTCTAAGGCATTCCACTCCCGTGCAGTACGGGCGAAAAAACTGTGAAAATATGGGTTAAACCGAATGAAGGAGCATTTACATGAGTGTTAACATGGGTACGGCGCGCTGTTCCTCGCCGGGAAAATGAATTCGGAAGTTGTAATGTGGATCGCCCCAACAAGATATCAGAGAATAGCGTTAGACGTCTTGATCTCCGACGTTCCGAAAGAGTTTCAAGACCAAGGGTGACAAGTAAGCCGGATACACTGGTATCGCGCCGAAAATCCGCAGAAATGATCCGTGCTGCAAGTCGCTGAACCCGTTCCAAAGTAGAAACATGGCACACGAGGTATGGATCCCAGACCTCGCATGCGTATTCCAGCTGGGGGAGCACAAAAGTTTTGTAGGCAAGGAGCTTGGCTTTAACAGATGCATGGTGAAGATTCCGGAAGATGTACCCAAGGGTTTTGCGAGCTTTAGAGGCAATGGTGTCGACATGGGTACCCCAAGAAAGCTTGCTGTCTATGTGACCACCGAGATATTTGACAAGAAAGCATGAAGAAATTGGCTGATCAGAAAGGTTATAGAAACGTATCAGGAGTGTTTACTGCGTCAACAGTTGCAACAGCAGTACCGCGCCGAAACTCTATCCAGGAGCATTTACTTGGATTTGGAATCATCCCCCATCGGTTGCTCCAGTCATCAACCGCTTGAAGGTCGGCCTGCAACCCTCGAATGTCGTCGTGCCTCGTTATGCGGGAGTATAAAACAACATCGTCGGGGAACATTCTGATCCTGCAGTTAAGGGCAAGCGGGAGGTCGTTTATGTAAAGAATGAAAAGAAGAGGACCAATAACACTGCCTTGAGGGTTGCACATACACACACTCTTTCTGTTGTGGATCACCACAACCACGGTTTGGATTGCTCCATGGATTGCTCAAGCCAGGGAAATAGCAAATTTTAATTTTCAACGCTCGTTTTGCGACACCAAAACACCACAGATGGAACGTGTGTATGCGCAGTAAAATTCTGCGAGTGACCAGTAAAAATAAAACAGGAATCAACTCACTGTTCGCTTCCTGCCATTTCTCCACGGTTCCATTTTTCCTGTTCACTCGATGAGATGTCGCAAGCTCTGAATAAAATCGCACCGACTACAACCTCTCGACCGTGTGGACTTGTATTTATAAACTGACCACATCGAACTGACTCGGAGAAAGTTTCCCTGTCCAAAAGTGCGATCGCCAAAAGTGCGATCTTCTTGATGCGAATTCGTGGGGTGGGGTGGATGGAGCTTTTGCCAACGCCAAATCATTTGCACCATTCGACTCTGGACCTAATTTCCTTTCGATCCACTTTCCCTGAAAATTCAATGAGGGTGACCTGCAGTACCTATTCACGGGAAAATGAATGCAGCTGATCCTGTCCACTTGACCGTCACTTTCACCATTTCTCAGCATTTAATTCAAGGAAAAAGCCCTGCAAAGAAGGTAATCACACACACACACACACACACACAAACACAGAGAGCACTCGAACGGAATGTAGAGTGGCGGCGAAATTAATGTACCCACACATGTGTTTTACCATTTAACTGTTGCCTCCGAAACTTTTTTTTATTCTTATGCAGGCGGTAGAAATTAATGCACCAGATTTAAACAAAGCGTTCTGGAGGTGTCCGATTTTGACCTTTGTAACAAGAGATCTTCAATTGCTGTAACATACGAGATTTGCGGAAATCTGAATGGTCGCAATTTTACATGTATGAGTACGTTAAATCCGTCGCCTCTATACACGAGTACCCACATTCCTTTTCTATTGACAACGAAAAGGCCCAGATTCAACGATGACACACATTGGCTCGTCATTGATAATACAGCTGACGGCCTTGCCCCTCATGGGACGCGTACGACCACCATGCACCATACGAGCAAGAAAACTTTCACCTTTCGTTTTCCCAGGATGCAGTCGTACAGAGTATACACTCGCCGAAGCTGTCAAGGGACCTTCTTCATACCCCCACAGGGGGACCCCCTTACTACCTACAGTGCTCAAACTCTGCACAAAGATGCCATTGGACATCCCCTTCAAAACCCAACTTGAACCAAAGCTCTACGTCCACCCATTCTCAAGATTTTTTGGAATAGAATATAAAATTTTCGTTTCCCAGGACACAGTCGTACAGAGCACACACTCGGCGAAGCTGTCAAGGGGCATTCACCATACCCCCACAGGGGGACCCCCTTACATCCTACAGTGCTCAAACTCTGCACAAACATGCCATGGGACATCCCCTTCAAAACCCAACTTGAACCATTGCTCTAGCTCCACCCATTCTCAAGTTATTCAAAAATCCGTATAATCGATATATTGTTTTATCGTCGTTTGAATAAAATCCTTTCGAGGTATCTCTCTGGTTCAGGTTGGTCTTGATTTGGCCACAAAAAATTCCAGGGCGTGATTAATTCATTTTGAACGACCGACAAACTGTTTTGGGGCAAATTCCAAAACGTTTAACTATTTTGCGAATAAACTTCAAGATGAAGAAGGCTAATTCCGCCAGGCGACCCCGAATTCTGCGATCTGTTTGGCAAACTCATCGCCGACAAGTCACAATAAACAAATCGGAGCCGTTAAGCAACGAAACCTACCCAAAACTTTTCCAAAGTCACACACAGCAAATTTTTCAACCGATGCAGAACTTAGCCGAACCGGAACATCGAGAATTTTAGTTCATGCAAATGAAAGCGATGAAATTCACATGAAAGAGCAGAACCGATGAAAATGCAAACGCATATGGCTTTGCTGCAATGTTTGTTTAACCCTGCTCTTGCCAGCTCTACTTTTCGGCGCGATGCCTTCTTTGTTTGGACGGACTTTACATGTCTATAGCACCAAGTTGTAGAGATCGTCCATGTTTAATACAGCTAGTGTTGGCTAGGAATTGATGCCGATAAACCGGTTCGTGTTGCCGGAAGGTATGTCTAGTGCCAATCGCTAAATAATGCGGTTATTCCTGTTACTCGCAATTCACCATATTCATAACGTGTATTTCGCATACACGTGTATTTTGCATACATTGAAAATTGAACGGTTGGACAAGCATTACAATTCATCCTCAATGATCGAAATGCGAAACACTCGACAAATTGTGAAAGCAGTTGCAAAATATGCGCGGCATAAAAATTACTGCGCTACTAACGCGTACTTCCTTTGATATCTTTTGCCGCTGAGAGATCGTTAGTTGCTTTGCCTCTCATATTGGTCAGCGGCGGTTTGAGTTTATTTCCTAAATTGTCGAAGCGCAATGTGCATTAGAGGGGAATAAAAAAATTTAATAAAGTTAACGATGTATCTTCCATGAAAAAACAGGGTGTCCCGTTAATCAACCCACCTAAATATCAGAATAGATTCCCCAGGACCATACAAATCGAACGTAATCACTGGAAAAATTGATCCGACCCCCCATTACTTCGGTTACACCCCCCCAAAACCCCCCAAAATTGACACTTTTGGGGTGTTAATGGGGGAGGTAAAATTTCACCCTAGAACTGTTAAATTTTCAGGACAGGTTTTATGAAACGAGTAAAACAAAAAATTTCAGTAACGAAAAACCGTCCGAGCCTCCAATTCCACGCAGTGCCCCCCAAAAAAATCCAAAAAAGCCCAATTTGGGGTTGTTTTGGGGAAACTGAGATATGGAGATTGTGGGTCGTCGCATAAAAGCCATTTTCCGCAGACAGATTCCCAAAGATACACAGAACAAAAAATGTTCAGTGGAAAAAAATACCACGACCCTCCATGTCCACACAGTAGACACTCAAAAACCGCTAAAAAGCTTCTCGTCCCAGGGGTTTGTGTGCGTTACCATGGTAATATTGTGTGTTACCATGGTAACACTCATAACCCCCTGGGAACGAGAAGCTTTTTAGCGGTTTTTGAGTGGCTACTGCGTGGAAATGGAGGGTCGTGGGATTTTTTTCCACTGAACATTATTTATTCCGTGTATCTTTGGGAATCTGTTTGCGAAAAATGGCTTTTATCATCATCATCATCATCATCATCATCATCAACCGCCATCTGAGCTGACAGCCATACGGCCGGTGGCTCGGCGAGGAGGGCCACTCTGGCTGACAGCCATTGCCTCAACCATTTTACCTCAACCTGTCGGCCATTGTCTGACTCTCAACACAATAACATTAACATAACACTTACAACTTGTGACACACGCACAACTTGTGACACACTCTCTGCCACAAGTGCAGAAAACTTTGCTAATATCTATCTTGTCTTATCTAACTATCTATATGTATCTAATTTTTTTTTTTTTTTTTTAGCATGCAGTCATGCACAAAAGGTTAAACGGCAGGAAAAGGCAAAACTGCATCCGAGCCTGAAATGGACAAAAGAAAATAAAACCTGAAATGACAAAAATAAAACAAAATTAAACCTGAAATGAAGAATAAATTAAGACCTGAAACGAAAAGAAGATGAGATCTAAAAAGGCAGAATAGTTAACCTTCGAGTATATAGAACAGTCAAAGTTTCATAAGGCATGAAAATCGTTGCGAAAAGCAGGCAAATGAAGTGAAACGTAGAAGTAAACGATAGGAATGAACTCCTGGGAATTTGTTAAATCAATGAATCAATCTGCTTGAATGACAAAATGAAAGCAATAAACAACGCCTTAACATGAATACAGGTTCTTTTGAAACCAGGCCTTGGATGATGCTTTACCGGAATGGTATAATTCACTCATTAAGTCCCGAGGCAGGGAATTCCAGTCACGGATAGTGCGAGGAATAAAAGAATAATGGCATACACCCTTGTTACAGCTTATTTGCTGGATTTTCATTCTATGGTCCCATCGAGAAGTATAATTTGGAGGCTGTATAGAAGATCTCAAGTCAGTTATCCGACGACTCAGAATCTCCATATCTCAGTTTCCCCAAAACAACCCCAAATTGAGCTTTTTTGGATTTTTTGGGGGGCACTGCGTGGAATTGGAGGCTCGGCAGATTTTTCGTTACTGAACATTTTTTATTTTACTCGTTTCACAGAAACTGTCCTGAAACTTTGACAGTTCTAGGGTGAAATCTTACCTCCCCCGTGAATACCCCAAAAGGGTCCATTTTAGGGGTTTTTTGGGGGGCATAACTCAGTAATGGGGGGTCGGATCAATTTTTTCCACTGATTATTTTCGATTTGTATGGTCCTGCGGAATCTATTGTGAAATTTTTTGCAGTTGATTTACGGGACACCCTGTATATGTATAGTGTACGAGTAGAAATTAAATCACAAAGTTCTGAATTTTAGCGAGATAACGTTTCAAATACTGGTTTCAGTTTCGACTAGAGTCAGTTCCTGCAGCCCACTCGGAGATTCTCTCCCCATTCCTATAAATCACCATTCTATTCACAGATTATATAAAAAAGTCACAAACCCGTTTCACACACCGATTACCCGTTTTTTACACACTGCTCGCTGTACAAAACAGCTCAGTGCTAATAAGGCGTAACCAATATTCAAACCAACATACACCGCAAAACACAATTTAATTCACATAAGGCGTGAATTGCGTACAGCAGTAACCCCGTTGAAAATAGTTGGAGCCTGAACCATACCTCTTGTTATTTCGTCAGCAGAAACGGCTGTAGGTATATACAAAGTATTGAGGGTTCTGAAAGGTGTGTCCAAAATTTTGGGAATTGATTTTGATGGTAATTCCAGCAAAAATGAAAGACAGTCTTTTTTGCGAAAGCCAGGCCTTCAGGTGATTTTCTGCACAAAAAGTTACTGCTGCTATGACAACCGTACATTTTGGGGGGGAAACCAGAAGGAGCTGGATTTTGACAAAATACTTCTTTCATTTTTGTTTGGTGCAGCATCAATTGCATCAGCACCCAGCCTCTGCTCTAGCTGTGTGCTGATGCTGCTGCTGCTGTATGACCTGGATGTACATGCTCGAAACTATGCAGCTATGCGAAACTGCAGTTGAGTAGGAATCCATCTGGGTAGAACTCCATCTGGCCAGAATTCCATCTGACCAGTATTCCATCTGGCCATCAGAATTCCATCTGGCCAGTATTTACATCTGGCCAGAATTCCATCTGGCCAGAATTCCATCTGGCCAGAACTCCATCCGGGAAGAACTCCATCTGGACAGAATTCCATCTAGCGAGAATTCCGTCTGGCCAGAATTCCATCTTGGCAGAATTCCATCTGGCCAGAATTCCATTGTCTTATACTATACTCCCTATAACTGAAAAATGCCTCTCAGTATCCTGCTCAAAAATCAGCATTTGAGGAGCATTATTTCGGTTGTGGCAGCTGGACATGTCACCTGTTCAAATAAAACTGATCCAGAAAAGCCATAAAGTTACCGATTGCCGCACTCACTTGTTCAAATGAATCGTTACCGTTTGTAATTTTAGCTGCTGGAAATTCTGTATGTCGACACGAATCCAGAATGGCAACTGGAAAATTATCATACGACGACTGCCGTGTCAGGATCATTTTGTTAACACAAAAGTTACTTATGTATTTATTTATTTATTTATTTATTTATTTACTAATTTATTTATTTATTTATTTATTTTTATTTATTTATTGTACACTGTAGTGAACACAAGAGTACACAAAAAGTGCCCTATTGTATACTTATCAGGATATATTTTCAAGCATTCTCCGCGAAAGCCAGCGGGGATCATGTGATTTTCGAGAATTAAAGATTCCAATTTAAAACAAAAGTTGGCCACATATTATAGCTCTCCCTCATTTGGAAGACATTTTCAATTAGGCCTAGCAAACATTGGATCATTCAAAAAATGTGTTTCACGACTTATCCAATCGGGTCGATTTATCGTGTCTGTTAGTACAGAGGCGTGAAACGATTTGCGGCAAATTTCGGGTTTTTTCACGCAAATTCAGGCTGCCGACACTTGGGCCCCCTGTTGCATAGAAGTTGGTCGTTTGCAATATCTTTGCAGTTGGGATGAATTGGCACTTGCTCGCCGCTGGCCGCAGCCGGCCAGATAACGGAGCATGTGAGCAGGTAGCGCGCCAACGGTTTTGCCTTCACGCGCGAACCACGCTTGTCCTTGTTCCGACTCCTGCTGAAGCGTTGCAAGTTGGGCTGTTTGGTTGCCCTGAAAAGGGAAGTTGGATTTTGGAATGGACGTTTGGGCCGGTCCATGCTCCTCCGACTGCTACTAGATTAATCAGTCTTTGAGGCATTGAGAAGGTAATTGTTCGCAGATAGCTGGGATGAACGACGAAAGCTCGAGTTCAACAACTATTCAGAATCGTTGCTGAACTCAAGCCCATATCACGGTCGTGTCTTCCATGCCCAGAGTAGACCTGCTGGTAGACCTGATGGATAAATATCAACAGACAACGATTTTACTCTTCTCAAAATCAGAGGCCTATTCGAATCTTGTTCTCCTGCAACCAAGGAAATTCTATACATTTCATTTATCCGTCCCCTCCTGGAATATGCCCGCATAATCTGGGATCCTTTCCGTATCTCTCTCATTCACGAACTTGAAAAGTTCAACGCAGAGCAGCTCGCTTTGTAAAGAAGGTTTTCTCTCCCTACTCGAGCGTCTCTTCAATGCAGTCCTTTCTGAATTGGCCACCATCAGGCGTTCTCAGTTCAGGCTTTCAGCTCTTAGTAAAATTTTCACACATCACGGTGGCTGGTCATGTCTTTCTGATACTCTTGCTGCTCCTGCTTACATTGGTCGACATGACCATGCTTTCAAGATTCACCGTTATCAACCTTCCGAGAACATACTCAAGTATTCATTCATTCCAAGAAGTATTGTAGACTGGAACTGTATATCCCACAACTCTGTTGAATCACTAATTCTGTCTCAAAATATGCCTACTTGTACGAGTACTTAGTCCTTATCTTGTGGGTCTATCCCATGTTATCTGTCCCCCTCTGCGTGATCAGTGCAAAACCGTTTTTACGCAGCTGGGTAGAGGGAGCATGCGTACTGCTGGCGAACGCCGCTGGTGCTTCCGTGTCTCCCTGCACTTGTTAACCGGCAGTTGCCGGACGGCGCTCTCGCCGCGGGACTGACGCAAGGCGAACCTTTCCCTCATTGTAGTGCACTGGATAGGGCAGGTACCCACGTAATCATCGTGCTAATGTTATCTTGAATCAATTGTCCTGGCTAAATCTAAATTGTGACATTTCTTACAAAATATCAGATCCCCATTTTCTGCTTCTTTTTTCTCTTTCTTTCCGTTTTTTTTCTCATTTTTCTCCTTTTTTGTTTTTCTTTCTCTCTTTTTTTTACACAGCTACATCCCTTTCTTCTCGTAAGTTTTTTTACCAACTATTTTTCCACTTTTCTGTATTTTTTGAGATTGTGAATGGGTATGCATGAGGAGATGAATGTTAGATGGTTGCTCAAGGTTCGATCTTGCCTGGTTGCGTATGTGTGTGTGTGTGTGCCTGCTTGATTGTCTGAAGTGATTGCTATATGATTGGGCCCAGTCCATATTCCGATGATCTCTCTTCGCGGTCCTTTCCCCTCCTTTTCCCTTTACCCCTCCTTTCGATAGTGCAGCCGACGGTCGCGCTTCCTTCCCATCCCTTCACCTCCCTTCCCTGGTATATGATGAACCTCGCTGTTCGCAATTGATGATTGCCTTAATTACTGGCATGAAAACCTGTCGCACAGAGTAAATCCGATACCGATACCTGATACCGCAACAGACGGCATCAGGAAATGGACCAGAAGTTCTCGCGCCGAAGCGGTAAGTAGATCCTAATATGGGGAAGAGGTGATCAAACAAAAGGTGGAACAGCGTGAGGCTACCACCAATGGTAAAGAGGCTCATGCGTTGTCACGAATTGCATATGAAGTAAGCCTGTGCTTGATAAGGGCAAGAATTTTTCCTGTGATAGCTTCAACATTTCAGATATGATGCCAAGCCTATTCCAAAGGAAAATCTGATATATGAAGGAAAATCTGTCAACATTTTTATGCGGCGAGGGAGGAATAAATTTTATTAGTTTATTTTATTTTTTTATTTTTTATTTGTGTCCAGAAACAACAACAAAAATATTTGGTTGCTGCGTCTTAACTGGTATAAGTGAAATTAACAATAGCGGTCTAAAACAAAAATGGGGAGAAAAAAAGTCAAATGTTAAAAAAACAGAAAGCCAAGTAAAAGAGAAGTAATTCAAACAGGGCAATGCAGGTAATGAATGAAACATTGGTGCGACAGGGGAATATATCGATAGCCAGCCAGAAAAGAGAAAAAAGTATTTTTTTTATCGTGCAACAGCACTTAAAATGAGAGGAGAGGTGCGCGGGAGGCTGTTCCAGCTTGTTATAACCAAATGAAAAAAATAATTTTTGTAGACATTCCGTCTGGCGAAGGGAATATTAAAGCTTACCCCATTGTCTGTCCGTCTCTGCGGGGATTTCCGGGAGTAACAAAGTGACAGGCAATGGGAAATCAAGAGCACCAATCACCATGTCTCGAAATAGGTTTAAGCTGTGGTTTCGACGCCTACTTGCAAGAGTGGGTAGCTGAAGTTAGGAGAGAAGACCAGAGACACAAGCAAAGCGATCATACGAGTATGTATTCGTTATGACCCGGGCAGCTCGTCGCTGAACACCCTCTAATGCACTTATGTCGGTCATTTTAAGAGTGTTCCAAACGGCAGAGGCATATTCGAGAATGGGTAATAACGAAGAGTGGAAGATGCCTTTTCAACAACATGTTTTTGAAACCAAAAGACACATTGTTTCCAGATCTAGTGCAACCGAATAAGGCAGGGATAAGGCAGAGACATGTTCATTCCAGCCTCGTACCCTCTCCTAGAATGCATTTTTTGAACATACAAGATGCCATGAATCTGTTTTCTCCTGCTCAGGGTCTCCCAGCCAAGTTCCTCCTGTAGGACAGTTACGTTATAGCTTGAAAGCTGAAATTTCCAGTCACCAATCACATGTTATGCACCCAAGTCCCACAAAATGGGTCGTTTTGAGGTATTCATGGAAGGGGTAAAATGCCATAGCAGAAAAGCCAAATTTTCAGAGCAGGTTCTGTGAAACAAGCGAAATTATGATCAGTGGCAGCAAAATACGCTCCGACCCACCACATCCACGCAGTGCCCCTAAAATCGGAAAAATCCCAAATAGTGATGGTCTTGGTACAACTGAGATATGACGAGAACGGGTCGCCGCACAAAATCCATTTTTCGATGACGGGTTAACAAAACTATAAGCTGAACAGAAAATGTGCAGTGAAAAATGCACAGCGTGGAAGTGGTGGATCGGAGCGTATTTCGCCACTGAACTTTTTGTTTCGCTTGTTTCGTACAACCGGTCATGAAAATTTGGCTTTTCTGGGATGGCATTTTACCTCCGCCGCGAATAACCCAAAAGGGCCCATTTTGAGGGAATTTGGGGTTATGACGTGGTAAATGGGGCCATTATTAGCACTGATTAATTTTGATTTGTTTTGCCATCATGAACAGCCGAGGATGGTTTTTCTGGAGCATTCACTGGACACCCTGCATGACCATTATATGTACTAGCCGGCTGCGCCGGCTACAGCCGGCAACTAAAACGCGTGTACGGAAAATCCGGTGTATAATTTGAGAATCCTAATTTCTGCGGATACTTATCAGGTACACAATTTCATCTTCATGTTCCTTGTTTAAACAGATCGCCTGTCGTGAACTGGCTACTTTTCGGTTTCTATTCGTTTTTTATGGGTAAAATTGAAATTTCAAACTAAAACAAAAACATTACCAAGTAACGGCGACCGAATGAAGTGAGAATCTCTATTCCGTATATTTCTACCACTGGAAACTTAAGAATCTCTATTCTTTATATTTCTACACTGGAAACTTATGAACTTTATTCTTTTATCTTTCTCTGTACCACTGGAAACTTAACCTTCGCAAATTTGAGCGGCATGGGTATAATAAAAAAAACTTCTCGCACTCTTATGTGTTTTCATATAGCACATGACTTCGTCGTTTTTAGCAGTTATTTGATGCTTTGTTGTGTGGAATTTATTCCTTTGGCCTTTGCGTAAGGAGAGTAATTTGCATACACTGTTAAAATTTTCTATTGATTCATCACCTGGTTCCGCATTGAGCGGATGTCCGACCAAACATCGGACCAAAGGATATTCAGACAAAAACTCATTCGATTCCATAGTCGATCGGACATTCGGCGTGGTATAAAGTTAGGTTTCGTTATGAATTAAGTTCGTATGTCATCACCAACATATATCCCGCTCAAAAAACCATTCGGACACTCGGGTAACATGCTCGGGAAAAAAGGGACTTTTCAATTTCTGCGTAGTTTGGTACATGCTCACTGGTTCTTTAGAGTTGGTTTCAGCAACTATTTTTTTCAGTTACACGAATTTACCCTCAGTATAATACGGCAGAAATTGCACATTTTTGGTTTTCGGAATTCCAAATCCATTGTTCAGACTCATTTTTGCGTCGATTTTTTCACCAACGTATTGAATTTTTCACCAATGTATTGATTAAACGACGTCCATTCACCCAAGAAACGATAACCGCACCGCAATTGTTGGTATTGTGCGGCGTGCACACCGTGGTTCGGAGAATTTTCACCGTCGAAAATTCTGAAAATTTCCGTCGGCCTGAAAAGGGTCGTTGGGTTTTGTTTTCTTGGCTTCGAAAAACAAAAGATTGTTTCTCGATTTCTGCGTGCTTTCGCACATTTGCACATTCGTTATTTGGAGTTGTTTTTGGCAACAATTTTTGAGTTGCACAAATTTACCCTCCATAAAATCGCAGAAATAGCATTTTTGGTGCACTCCAAATCAGTCGTTCGGACTTATTTCTGTCGGGGTCCGGGTCGTCTGGTCCAATGTACGTTTGGTCCAATGTTCGTTTGGTCCAATGATCATATGGTCCAATACGTTCAGATTTCTGACATGGACGTCTCAGAAAGAATCCAACCAAACCCAACCAAACCAAATATAACCTTACCTAATCTAACCTAACCGAATTTCCGAAAGCGTCTCCAACATGGACGCAAATCACATCGAAAATTTTACGAATTGGCCGAATCGATCATTGGACCAAATGAGCGGCACCGTTTCTGTCGTCGTGTGTGACCCAAATGTTTTGGAAACAAACCAATGCGTTGAATGAACGACGTCTGTCCCGCCATGAATGAGAAATTTGCACAGAATGGATGCATGGAATTCCAACAGCGCACTGAAAACCGACGGCCAGTGATATCTGTTGACGGCCCTGTGACAACGGGTAACGTTGGCGAAGGTTGCGGGCTTGGGCCTTCACAGCCCAGGCGCGAGCTTGGGCCTTCACAGCCAAACGGCGATTGTCGGTATTTCTCCGATTGAAGGCTTGAACTCGCGTGCTGAAAGCAGACACGCCATTGGTCGGTTATGGAGGTCTGAAGACACGACCGGAAAGCAGACTGCATTTTGGTTTTGCTCCACAAAACCACAGAAATAGCACCTTTTTTGGTACACTCCAAATCCATCTTTCGGACTCATTTTCTTCGCCTTGAGTAACCCAAACGTTCGGAAAGAAACCAATGTGTTGAATAAACGACGTCTATTCCCCCAGGAAACGATGTCCGCACCGCAATTGTTGGTATTGTGCGGCGTGCACACCTCGGTTCAGACAGTTTTCACCGTCGATTTTTTTTGATCCGGGAAATTGTCCGGACGTGAGACATTCCGCCGGCGCAATGTCTCACGTCCGGACGATCTTCCGGTCCCTCTAGAAAATTGTCCGGACGTATACACAGCGTGACGGGCGGGTTAACCCTGAAAACTGTCCGGACGTTCAATACACAGCGTGACGGGCGGGTTGGACCGCCGTCTATAATAGTGGTCCGATTCCTCAGGATACGAAGAGAGTGTATTTTCACCTTTTCCAACGGACGCACAAGATGGATCCTGGAAAGACCTAACTATTTCTAGATAAACTTCTCCAAAGTCAAATCTATTCGTACGTAGGCTGTTCAAAAACAAGTGAAACTTTTGTGATAATTCTCCCTATTCTTCATCCATCTCATTCGCTTGGTGATTTTTTATAAAATTGTCTTCTTCTGCACTGACTCACTTGTTTATACAATTATTATGCTGGCCGGTAAAGCGATGGTACAGGGTGTTTTATCAGGATGGTTTGAAATATCTGCCGCTTCCCTTGAATGCAGCTTAGCGGAGAGAAAACACTTGCTTTTCACATCCTTGGCCATTTTGCAGAAAAGGAAATACCGCATTTGGTTCAAGTGAGGTTGAAAATTTAATGCAGTACACATCCAATGCCTTTCCTGGCCAGATTTTCGTCCTGAATCGCATCTTTTGTCGTTCAGAAAAAACCGGTGTTGGAACCTCTCTTAAAAACCAGGATCTTTTTCCAGAAATCTTTCCAAATTCCAA
The DNA here is from genome assembly GCA_030068105.1 of Sinentomon sp. SZTP_YWyxl. Lineage (NCBI taxonomy): Eukaryota > Metazoa > Arthropoda > Protura > Sinentomata > Sinentomidae > Sinentomon > Sinentomon sp. SZTP_YWyxl. Next base: position 16,834 of record JASGXE010005562.1, read on the forward strand.
GAAATGTCTCCAAATTCCATGAGATTTCTCGCCATTGATGCTTTTTGATGCAGCCCAAGAATCCTGGCTCCCATATAAGGCTCTGCACTGTTCAATAACTGTTCAAGTAATCAATGGAATGCCCTGTGCTTAATGTTGTTTGCATTTTGGGTTCACTTTTCTGAAAAACTGCTCCTTTTTTCATCGGTATCAGAAAAATCAGAGAAAACATCGGCGGAGAAAGAGCAGAATCTCCCCCAACACAATGAACAGGATCAATTTTTCCTGGAGAGCTGCAGAAAAAACTACGACTTACTTTTGTCTAATATTGCAAAAACAAGGAAATTTCCGGAATTTCAATTCAAGAGATAATTTTCAAATGCGTCCAAAATCCACAAGGCTGGAGCATTTCTTGTGAAATTTGACCAGAGTACCACGCAACAACCATTTTCTGAATGTGGGGCAAAAGAAATCTCGAGGGTGCCGAGGGAAGGTCACAATGACATCAGTCTCACTTGTTTTTGAACAGCCCTCGTATTTTAGATTCGGCACAAAATATACGAGTATAATATTCTGATAGTAAATTTCCAGAATAGCAAGTCGGGAACATGGGAAGCGGTCGGGTTTTCCCCGATTTTCAAGAACTGTATTAACGGGATCGGGGGACTGGGATAGAACGGACTGAGGCAGAAGTGGACTGAGGCAGAAGTGGACTGAGGTAGAATTGGACAAAGGAGGGAGTTTTGGAGGGAGTTTTGGAGGGAGTTTTGGAGGGCGTTTTTGCATGGAGGTGGTAGCTTAAACCTGTCCGAACTAAACTTTACCTAACCTGACCTAACCTAACCCGGAGAAATTAAAAAAATCAGCCTCCAAAAATCAAAAATTCTGCCTCAGTCCATTTCTGCCTCAGGTCGTTCTGCCCCAGTCACCGGTCCCCATTAACGACGACTTATTATTTCACAGTGCTTTCTCTTATCAAACTGCGATCGAAGGTCATCCGTATTCCCAATGAACAGCCGTTTGTTCATCGTGAGGAGAATTTGTTGACATAATTCAGGATTAATTGCTCTTTGCTCTTTCCTGGCCTTTTTGTTCCACTCTTACTCACTATATTTTTCCAAGAACATAAATACGTACTGCACTGACCTATCATTTGAGATTGATAAATTTTTATCAATTCTCGCATCATGTTCTTCACCTCTTCTGCTTCAGAAAAGTTCAATTCTTTATATCGCTTCAATTTTTTCTCAAAAAACTCTTTTGGTGTTATTGAATTGAGCATGGCACTTTCGTTCCAAATTTTCTGAATCATATTAGTAGCTCTGTCTATTCCTTTGCTTGCCCCGTACAAGCCGGATTGAACATTATCAAATGCATCGCGTTCTTCATCACTGTCGCAAATCTTCTCTTTAAGATCTGAAAATATACATATAAAAAGTTTCTCGGTGTGCGGTATTTCTGGGTACAAATATCGAGACCCATAAGATGCCTTAGTTACTTTCTGCCAATTTTAAAAAGAGAATTGGTACATTTTTAAGGATAAGAAATAACGTTATAAGCGCGACGATCTGATGCAGTGTGAATGCAATGTAATTTGTAAATGCAATGTGTTGATATAATGTTAAATGGACTTGTGATTGCAATTTATCGAAATCTCATGTAAAACGTTCTCCGATTTTTTGATCCCCCTAGCTCACACTGTCGCACAATGTAATTTTTGCAGATGAGATTTTCTCCTTTAATTTTTTAAAAATGTAGAAATTTAAACATTCGTAGTTTTTGATCACGTTTTCGTGCCATGATTGACGACTAAAATGATGACAAAGTTTTATCTCCTCTGATACAGGGGCAAAAAAAATCAGTGCATATTGTTAAATATCACGTGAATGTTTTCGCCATATCCGTGAAGTAGTTGGCTAACAGCCTTTGGGAACGGTGTTTGATAACTAATTGAGAGGTGTAAACTTATTTGTTTGTTCATTTTTTACTGATTTAGTTATCAATACTTCGAGTACTTATTTGCCACGGAGGGTAACCTTCTCAATAGGCATCAATGGAAACAGAAGGTGCAGATCAGTCGACGACCTGCAATGGTGATCTGGATTTGGAGTTCCTGTTTCTATTGAGGCCTTTTGAGAAGGTGCCCCTCTGTGGCATGAAGGTACTCTAGGTATACCTACTGGCACCATTGTCCTCAAGCGAATCGGTCGAAAATGGACAAACAAAAAGGAAATACCTCTCTGTTAGTTATAGCCATATCAGTTGATTTCTTTGAGCATAAATACGGTTAATCCTGCCAATTGCAATGTGTTCCACACAACAAACCTTTCAATATTCACGTTTTGTGCTATCGATTGGATGCAATATCGAGGTCAATGTCGGCAAATTATTATACACCAAGGCCCAATAAAAAGGTACCATGCTTTTAGAGGCAAAGTTCCAATTTACTTCGCGTCAGTACTCAGCGTGTATCGCCGACATGTTTCGCCGAAGCTCGGGCCTAAGTCTTTTGTTTCAATTCAGGGCCTGTTTCATCAGAAGTTGGAGCCGCTGCCACATAAGAATCAGCTGGATCAGATGGTTGCCTTGTCTCAAACAACCTGCTGACAAGTTGTGCATTGAAAACACACGCTGCACACCTTGACGCGCATGTGGGCGGTGTCACTTGGTCGCAGCGCCAAAATCACCATGGCAACCAAAGTGAAGCGAATGAATTGAAGGCGGCGCGATGCGACAAAGTCGGTGAAAGATTACCATGGAGACAATTGATGGAGCTTAACCTCTCACCCACCACCACAGAAACTCAACAGGCTGGCAGTGCTCATAAGTTTCGCAATGGAAAATGTCTGACTTGCAGCAAGGCATCACTCGTTCAGGCAGACATGGATGGCTTTGGACCATCGTGATCACGACCGGCCTCTGCATCATAACGAAACGCACATGTCTTCACTTGTGGCACCTCTGTGCTTGCTGCATTCGAAATAACAATGCATTACATTGGAAATGTCCACATACATCATAAGGCCACCTGACACAACCAGTAAAACGTGAAGATTTATAAATATTTAGGAGTTTTAATTTCTCATGATCTGTCTTGGCGGGATCATATCAATTCCACATGCAATAAAGCCAAGAAGACGCTTGGATACATCTTTAGGAATATGCGATTCTCCTCAAAGGAAGCCAAACGCAAAGCATTTGTGTCCCTCGTGTTACCACTGATCGAATATTGTAGCGCCGTTTGGGACCCCGTTGCTCAAGAAGATATCTCCAAAGTTGAAATGATCCAAAGAAGAGCCGCGCGCATGATTACGGGTTCTTATTCTCGTGATGTTAGTGTTTCCAATCTGCTCAAGACTCTTGGTTTACCTTCTTTGGCAAGTAGGCGTAGGCTGCATAAACTTCAACTTTTTAGCAATATCGTAACCCATTCCGTTAATTTCTCAATGCCCAACGATTACTTTGTGAAGCCCATTCAACGCAGGACTGATAATGGACTTGCTATCCATGCACCAATATGCAAAACCAACCGTTTCTTCAACTCTTTTTTCCCGCGCACTATAAGGGATTGGAATGGCCTTCCTAGCACATCATCTCTTATCTCGCAGGCGAGAGCAGTCACAGGTGTCGCGCCAAATTCGCTCTGTTGAATGCTTTTCTGCTAGTGTTGTTTTGCCAATTGTTTGTTTTTTCATTGTTCTTTTTTTTAACCCGAATCATGACTCTGAACATTGTTCTTCACCCTGTCACCAATATTTTTTGTGACAGGATGTTTTAAATAATAAAAATAAAAAAAAAAAAAGAAATAAAAAATAAAAAAAAAATAATAATAAAAAATAAAAAAAATAATAATAAAAAATAATAAGAATAAAATAAAATTATTTAAAAATTTTTTAAAATTTTAAAAAAATTTTTTTTTTATTTTTTCTTTTTTTTTTAAAATTTCCTCCTTTTTCTAATCCTCCTCCTCTTTCCTTCCTTTTTTATCCTCCTCTCTCCTATCCTTCCTTCCTTTTTTTTTTCCTTCCTTCTCCTCCTATCCTTTTCTCTTTTTCCTCCCCCCCCGCCCTGGTCTCTGTCTTTACAGATTTTTCCACCTTCCCGTGGTGGGTGGGGGGCAACGTATGTTGGTGACTGATTTGACTTTGGCACCACCACGGTCACCAACGCCCTGAGGCAAATGGAGGTAGGGTGGGCCAGCTGACCTCGCGGCCAAGTAGCCTCGTGGATAGGTGAACGGGCAAGAGATTGGCTGCGCTTGCCGTCACGGCAGCCAAGCACCAAGAAAAATGAGCACAAAATCAATTGTATACATGCGGCTGGTGGACTACAGTATTCGTGGGTGTTTTTCCTTTATTGTGACGAGACAGCCCCAATATCGCCACTTGCTGCTTCTCAATGACAAAACCCAATTTATTGTTGTTCAACTCAATGGGGTGCGGTTAAAATGAGATAGCGGGTGGTATTTTTTGTCATAAATCAGTTCTAAAATTAAGCTAGAAAATAATTCCCTCTGTGATTTTTACCAAAATAAGGGAAACCCTTGTATCTTTACATACGATGTTTTCCCTTGTTTTCATCGAGATACCAGCTTTTGCCTTGTTCCGCAGGAAAGTGGTTTGAGGCAAAACATGGTATCTGGTAATTCATCGAATTGCGAAAAAACTGTTGAAATTTTGGCAAATAAAATTAGCGCGTCACAAAGAGCTTGAAATTCCCCGTCGAACAAGCCCACTCCGGAAAAAATCGATTGGAAACTCATGGAGTTTTTGAAGAATTTCTGATTCAAAATTTTAATCGCGTTTTTCTCGAAATAACGAAAACAGCAGTTACCATGGTTCTCCTTTTCACGGCAGAGATGTACACGCGTTGCGACTGCTGCAACCTCAAACGATCGCGAAAATGCGAGTCAATCGACGGACGAAGTTCGGTAAATGAATGAAAAAGTTTGTGCATGCAGTTTGACTTTGACATCTCACCTTCAACTGGCAGCAGGGTGCTCCGGAATTTAAGGCAAACATCCGATGTTTGAATTGCTGACCTGCGGCACTTGTGCACGCGTGAATGCGCCGTTCAACAGATTCACAAATGCTTCTGCACAACTCTGATGTAAATTATTGGAAGGCTATTCGGATTTTTAGCCGAAGCATTTGGATGTTTTCAGGCAGCGTTTGAAAGACGGAATCTTTGACGATTCCCCCAAACAGAAAAGTCCATAGGGGTTAAGTCTGGCGATCAGGAAGGCCAATCGATAGCACCCCACCGTCCGATCCATGTCGCAGGAAGACCCTGGTCCACAACAGTCCCTGTTATCTCAAATTTTTGCCTCGTGTTAGTGAAGGTGGATTTGGCAGGCGCAGGTTCGCCGAACTTTGCTGACAAGTTGTGCATTGAAAACACACGCTGCACACCTTGACGCGCATGTGGGCGGTGTCACTTGGTCGCAGCGCCAAAATCACCATGGCAACCAAAGTGAAGCGAATGAATTGAAGGCGGCGCGATGCGACAAAGTCGGTGAAAGATTACCATGGAGACAATTGATGGAGCTTAACCTCTCACCCACCACCACAGAAACTCAACAGGCTGGCAGTGCTCATAAGTTTCGCAATGGAAAATGTCTGACTTGCAGCAAGGCATCACTCGTTCAGGCAGACATGGATGGCTTTGGACCATCGTGATCACGACCGGCCTCTGCATCATAACGAAACGCACATGTCTTCACTTGTGGCACCTCTGTGCTTGCTGCATTCGAAATAACAATGCATTACAT
>JASGXE010005563.1:0-23717 GCA_030068105.1 Sinentomon sp. SZTP_YWyxl
GCCACAGGGTGGCCAGCGTTTCTCACAGAGACAAGTTCCAATAGCTGTATTCTAGCTTTGAGAGAACGAGGGCCCTGTATGCATTAAGCTTAGGTTCTGAATTGGAATTGCGAAGATTTCTTTATGAAGTGCACCAAGAACCCGGCGAGTCTTGGACGCAGTGTGAGCAATGCGCAATGTGAGAATAAACCACGTTCCATGTTGTTCACAACATACAATTTTCTCCAATTCAACTTCCATGGGTTTTGTCGTAATCTGACCTCATTCAGCGATGGCACGGCATGATATAGGTTGTTTCCGAAAAATTACAAAACTGATTTAAAACAATTTTAAAAACAACCTTTTTATTTACGTGTGAAAACTTGTCGGTGGACTTATCGGTTGGAAGTTTCTCAGAGTGATATTTCATCGCCCGAAGGAGATATGCCTGCTGTGGGCAAAATTTCCCGCGACCAGATGTGACTTTACTGCTTGCAAAATCGTCCAAGACGAGATGTGCCTGCTGCTGGCAAAAAGACGTCGCATTTCAATGCTATATGACGCGATTGAAGTTCTCCAGTGACTTCGGGCATTTTGATATCCCTGTCGACCAAATCGGCATTAGTTTTGATCTTGAAAAATGCTTCCATCATGAAAAAAATTCTTCAATTGAATTCATTAGTGCTGCTTCAATTCAATCATATACCTACTGGTGATTTTTAGAATCATCTAGGTATACTTTATCTTTAAGCATTTTACTGCTGATATAGAAACGGGGTTGAAAAACGGCAGAAGAAATATAAGATAAATACCTGGCCACAAGATAATACTGCAATACCGAACAGGCAGTGATATTGTCCGCTTTCGTATTCCAAAGCAAGATTTGGCCATTGTAAGAGCCCTTTAAAGATTAAAATTACTTCATCTGGATCAGCCGCGGCGATTCGGTGATTTTGAGTGTTGATGTTTGGTTTCCATGGCATAGTGTGGATTTTGCTTTGAAAGATGCGTCTGCACGCAAACGTTTTTTGCATCCGTTCTGAATCAGAAGTGATGGTTTCAGTCGTTATGATATTGCGCTCTCCAAATGACCGACGCCAGGCAGCGTAATATTAATCAAAATGAATCGGACACTTTTCCATCCAACCCCATGTTAACTTCCGACCCGCAGAATGTGAGAAAAAACACTCGGAATAAAGAAAAATAGGTTAGGTTGGGTTGGGGTAGGTTAGGTAGGTTAGGTTAGGATAGGTTAGGCAGGTTAGGTTGGGTTAAGTTAGCTTTTGTTTGCTTTTTCGTTCACGCAAAAAGTCGGGATATGTCCCGATTCGTATAGATCAATAAAATACGCCGCCGGGCAGTTCCAAAGTTTTTCATTTCCCATAAAAAATCAACACTCATTGGACGTCACTTTTCGTGCTTGTTGAAACCCCCCCCCCCCCCAAAAAAAAAACCGAATGCGACGCTATAAGGATCCCGAAAAAGGGCATTGAAGCTGAACGCAATGCCCAATGCATGCGTGAAAACCGACTCTGCGATATGGTCGTTCAGATTTGTCCCCGTCCGAGGCGGATTGGCCCATAGAGTGGCCAGCAAAGGGCAGCAAGGGTTTGTTTCCCATTATTGTCACGTCTCACATGAAAAGCAAAAATCAAGGTGCGGAGAAGTGCCGCGGGCAGGAAAAAGTTTTAAAAATTTCCAGTTTCCGGTCGACTGGAGAAAGAAATTTGCTTGAATACACCCCCGGTTGCTCAAAGGTTTGGTCGAATCAGGGTCTGTTCCTTTGTGGAGAAGTTAACGGGAGCGAGACAAAAAAAATCAAATACCGGCATCGAAACGGAGCCATAAACCATTGGTGTTGTGCTTGGGTTCCAAGCAAAAAGCACATAAGCACCATCGAGGGCGGAAACTTCCACAGGCATTGATAGGCGGTTGCAAAACGAAGCACTTCCATAGCAATCCCATACGTCCGTATTCCGATTTGCGACTCACACCCAGGTTCAAATCATGCAGCTCATTCTACTTGAAGATATGAGCTGAGAATGCTTCACACTCTTCCATGGAAGATTGCATTTAATACACAGGAAAACTTTAATTCTATGCCGAAAATGAAGTTTTCGACCGAGTTTTCATTGTTGAAAGAATTCTGAATTAACTCTCAGCACACTTGGGAGCATTCTTAGCTCATATCTTCAAGTGGAATGAGGAGCAGATTTGTGTTTGAGAAAATTTAAATACCATGCACAACGCTTATTCCTTTTCCATTGTTGCATTGAAAGATGCATCCGTCTGTTGAATTGGCTCTATTGAGTTGAACCTGAGGGTGAGTTCCAATGGGGAATAGCTCTACGGTCGTCAATGTGTCTCAGCTTTCAAGAAAAAGGGAAGCTGTATGTATGGCATTTGAAAGTTCCGTCGATTAATAAGGAGCTCAGTGCGCACATTTCCCTTCACAGCCTTGACCAACTAATAGACAATCCCGCAGATTAGCGTCGCCTTGGTCGATGGGTCAATGTGCCAATGTCATGATCCAATTTCATGTTGAACAATAGCGCAAAATAGGCACATCATTATTTTTGCTCATAGCTTGTCGCATTCGCTATTGTCAACGGGTTTTAAAGGGCTCACATAAATGGGCCAATATTCTCTGGACTTTGGTTGTTTTTAAACTCACCCGCACGGCAGTTTGTCTCGCATGCCTTTCACAGTCCACATCTTTAAGGTAAATAGAAATCCCGAAATGCAAAATTCCGAGATTGATCTGGCGGCTTTGGCTTCGGCATCGGATTTCCCAGCTATATAGTGGGCTATATCACAGCCTAAATATTATGGAGGCGATATTTCATGTGTCAAACAAGGAGCTTATAGGAATACATCTCCGTCTCTCTGTCTCTCCCTCTCCCTTCCTGCGACTAGAATCAGAAATATCACTAAACTGAGCCATGTTTAAGGAAATAAATATGTGAGCATAAGAGACAGACTTGTGTGTGTGCAACTGATACAAACAAATATATTGCATAATATCCTTTCACTGGGTGACCAAAATGCGCAGAATGCTTGTCAAAAGGAACGCACAAAGTTATGCATGCGTCTTCCAAAACACATGCGTATATGCGCATCATGCGTTTTCGTGTCGCCACCGTGATTGGAATCAAAGGAATGAAAATGCATGCTGAATGAAACAATTGAGAAAAGTGGGGACCCATTTTTTGCAACCCTAGCTGCAGTGAATGTTGCCTCAACATTGCAGCACGGTGGAATATCAGTTCTTCGGTTCCCTTTGGTTTGAGAAATATTTTCGGTGGCATGCACGTGGCGGCAACGTTCTTTGCGGAACGTTTTGGTGAAAGTTGGGTGGCGGCAACGTTGCGACACGGGGACATTTGATTGATGTTTTCTGTGTCTCGATACGTCACAGCAACGTGCCTAAATATGGAACCCGAGTTGCCGCCAACCAAACAGAACAATGCTGACATCATCCTTGCTGCCAAGGACACCATTTCATGCTTTTTGCAGCCCTGCAGATGAGCATGGCGATTTATGCAGAAAAACGAGTGCGCGCTGGTGGACATTAACTTCTTGATCACGAGATTAGCAAGCGCACCTGTCGCTCTTTAGCTTTTTTGCTTCTTGAAAATTGCGCCGAGATAAATGCCATTGAGTCCCGGAAGCCTATTTCCATCTTCCGTCCATTTATTCAACTGGTAAAATCGGGCATTTTGACTCTCGAGGGCAGGGATTAGACTGCAGGAGCCACATTTTGTGGGAAGAATATTTGACAGAAAAAGGCGAATGATGGCAAATTGGATAATGTTGATTTGGGTTAGGATGGGGTAGATTGGGTTTTTGGCTAGGTTAAAGTTTCGGTTGCATTAGGAAAGATCAGGTTGGATTGCGGGATAGGTTCGCTTACACCTTTGGATATTTTACGGCAAGGTAAGGTTAAGGCAAGTTAAGCTTTAGGAAAAATCAGGATGGATTGCGGGATGGGTTTGGTAAGCTATAATAAGGTAAAGTTAAGGCAATGTAAAGTTAAGACACATGCGATGTTAGGTGAGTTGCCTACCAGAAACGGTTGCACAATTCTCCCAGTTCAACAGCCCCCACTGACCACAAACGCTATCATGTTGCTATCTTTGAGCAGAAAGCGATCCACGACTTCCATCGACTCATCACGGCATCAGTGACCGCGCTCACCCCTTCTTCCTTCCCTGCCTGTTCAGGGACGGCATTTTCAGGTTTTCGTCGGAAGACATTTTCAAAGGAGGAGCTGGGGACCAACCCAGTCTAGGGGTAGATATCAAATCAATCAAATCAAATCGTTTTATTGTTTGGAGTTTCCTCCTATCGAATTCGGACAGCAACACGAATAAACATAAAGAAAACGCAGAGACAAAGAAATACACTTCGGTGGCAGAAAAGCAATACAGAACTCAGGAATGAATCAAATGATCAGATAGCGATTGTCCTACCAAAAGAAGATGGCGGAGATGTACCGAACAACAACTCTAAACGTCCACCACCCCGTTGGAGGAATTTCCTAGCCGTCTCTTCAGAATAGGGATGCTCAGGGGAAGATGAAATGTTTCCGCAGGCAAAGAATTCCATTCTTTAATGGTCCTGCCAAGGAATGAGAACTTGCCGACATCCTTTTTGAAACCCCAATGCCGAAGCTAGTAAACATGGTCTCTATAGGAATAAAATGACGGCAAGTCAAGTAGCTTTAGCATGCTTCCCCACCCCCCGACATTTCCGAGGACTTGAAAGAGATAAATAAGACGGGCTTATATGCCAGAACTTTAAGAAATTATGAAAATCGGGGATCATTTTGGGCGCAATATTTGTGTTCTTTGAGGGCCTCAAAGTTCCAAGGGCGAACCAAAAGCATTTGCCAAAGGGGCAAGTTGGCTGTTTGGGGGGAGTATTTCTCTACAAAGGGAGCAGTCGCCTCCTCTCAAAAGATGCCACTGTTCTTGCTGATTGTGCCCGCATCTGGGGAATATGAAAGTTGTTATTCCCAACCTGCCGTACCCGTGCGTGTGGGTTGTGGATTTTGAGTCGGCGCCTTCTCCGGGACGCGTATTTTATACTCAGACATTCAAAATACGCGGGCCATAGGAGATTTTTGTCAGACTTTTGAAGCACTGGGCAATGTTATTCACCATCAGTAAGCGCTGTTAAATGCATTCCTTCATGTAATGTGTTTTGCGGCGTATGTTAAATGGGGAATTGCATTGCGCCGTGCTTTCAAAAGTCTGAAAAACTCGCCTATGGCCCGGGTATTTTGAATGGCTCCGTATAGACTACGAATCGCCCCGATTTGGCGCTTGGACAAAGCAGCAAAATAAAGCTAACCAAACCAACCGAAACCTGTTCTAATCTCTCCTAAGTAACCTATCCTAATCTTACCTAACCCATTTTCTATGTTCATAGTGGTTTCCTGCCTTTTTGTGGCTCGGGACTTTTACATGCGGAGTTAGATGGAAAAGTGCCCGATTCGTATAGATTAATCAAATACGCCTCCGGGACGTCTGCTAGCAGTTGAAAGTGCCAATGGTTTGAAACAGTGATCATCAACTTTGATCCTTGTGACGTTTGATGGATAATTTTGAATTTTCGGTTGCGCATTTCCAATGCAACGCCCTGTACGAACCGCAGAAAATATTCAGGCGAAAAAATAAAAACAGTGTTTGGAGATGCAAAGACGAATTGGGGAGGGGAAAGCGAAGACGGCTGAGAGAAAGAAGGAGAAAGAGAGCGAGAGAGACGGCGAGTGAGAGGAATAAACAAAAAAGGAATCAAAGAAATCAAAGCTATCCACGCAAAGAGGGAGAGGGTAAGATGTCCCCAATCACAACCCCTCCTCCCGATACATCGTTCCTGTCATTTCGATGCTGCAGTAAATACAACTATAGAAAAAGAGCGGTTATAGAAGAAGAGAACAGTCACAAAAAGAGACATCTTCGATCTGATCTGAGAGACAAATGTGAAGCATATTCCAATAAGCAAAAAACGAATCCCAACAGCAGAAAAGCGACAGGGTGATCGATGAACGGAGGTGAACTCAATTTTGTATTGTAAAAAAGCGATGGCGTATTGCCAGGAGTCCAAAATAACAGACACACATATCCACACGTACCTACAGGGTCGAAATTCACCACTCGTTTGCGGCAATAATAGCACAAAACGATGACGAATTCCACAATGTCTACGCTGATTACATGAAAAAATATTTCCACTCTTTATTTGATTTTCCCTAAAAGACTTCTACCAAAAATATTTCCCTTCATGATTTTTTTCCTTCATAAATATTTCCCTTCATGATGAAATATTTCCCTTTTCCAGTGAAAAAGATTTCACGTGAAAACACTTCACAATGAAAAAAGATTCACCATGAAAAAGTTTCCAGGAAAAAGATTTCCCTTGAAAAGATTTCCCAAATGAAAAAGATTTCACGAGAAAAAACATTTCACATGAAAAAGATTTGCAGTGAAAAAGATTTCCCATGTAAAATTTTCCCGGGAAAAAGTTTTCCCATGAAGAAGATTCCCCACGAAATAGATTTCCCATGAAAAATGTTTCCGGTGAAGCAGATTTCCCATGAAAAACATTTCCCAATGAAAAAGATATCCCGAGAAAAATCCCCCCATGCGTTTTTCGAAGTTCGTCGTCATTAACTCAAAATTTGCTAGTACAAACGTGTTATCGGCAAGTATGAGCATTGTGAGTGCACGCTTTCAAAAAAAAAAGAAAAAAGAAAAAGAAAAAGAAAAAGAAAAACGAACAAACTCGAAAAAATGAAAACTGAACGCGAACACAAACGAAAATGCATCACGGGAAGAATTATCATCCAGACAGACTTTTTGCCATTTTGACAGCAATATGCTACGATTTTTTCAGTGCTTGCAAGCGGTTATACAGGGTGAGTCACCTCGAATGTAGGTTTTTTTCGATCGCATTTTCTGCGAAAACGGTTGCTCCTGCAATTGTGGTGCCATGGAGGTTTTGGAACATGGTTCCATTGCGGTTTGTTTGGATCCATTGGGCTCTTCCTAATTGCCACCCCTATGCCATTTTTGGAGAAGGGGAGTTAGGCCTGTTTTCTATGCAGCGCATTATCTACGGAACTGTGATTCGGAGGTCTGTGGTTTAAATTACAAAGTTGTTCATTTCCTTGTCCTGAAGGCATCAGAAGTGGTCCGAATCAAATCCACCCCTCGGTTGAATTTTTAGGGGTGGTTTTCTGCCGGGAGGGGTGGAAAGGTCGGAGACGTGTTTTTTCTGCTGGAATGCGTTCTCCATATCTCATGTGATGGGGGCTGAGCCTTCCGTCTCCCTGCGATTCGGCGAAGGCACATTTGGGGGGTGTGTGAAGGGGTGCAAGGGGTAGTTTGAGATATCTTGGAAACCATGTGTTGCAGGTTCATTGTTTAAATTCAAGAGTTGTTCATTGGGTCATTATCAATAAGTCAGACGCGGTCCTGGTCTGTTTCACCCCTTGTGTTTCAATCTGGGGGTAGTTTTCCACCAGCTTGAATGTTTGGACATAAACTTGTTTTTGAGGGTTGAAAATAATTCTTTGCTGCCGCCTGGATGATTTTATGCCCCATAGAGGGTAAAACACAACTTTTGAGGTGGCGAAACGGCTTCGGGTAGCCTCACCCCTTCTCTCTGACTCTCTTTCTAGTGAGAATAACACATTTCACTTGAAGTGAGCCTAAAACTTCTTTTTTGTACGAGCCTGACACTTCCCTCTCAATAGTGAGAATGACACATTTCACTTGAAGTGAGCCTGCCACTTTTCACTCAAAGTGAGACTGAATTTTTCGCTTTACGCGAGCCTAACACTTCTCTTGGTGAGTCTGACACAAAAAAACTAAAGTGAGCCTGACACATTTCGCTTTGCCTTTTTTCAGCTTATGAAGAATAACAACACTGGAACCAAAACTACCATCGGTAGTGTTGGTAGCACTAACAATCGGTGCCAAACATGGTATGTCAGGCCGAAGTGTCAGGCTCACTTGACGAAACCACCCTTAGGCCTAAAGACAACACCCTGTACAGTTCAAAAAACTTCGGCTTAAATGCCCAACGTAGGTATATATTGAACCCAGAAGATCACACAACCTGGAGTACCCTTGTTTTCAGAAGTTGTTATTTTTCCCCGACCGTGCATCATATTAATTCATAGCTTATTTGTTGCCTTGAACGCTCATGCGGCACAGGCTAACAAGTCCCCACAGGCACACTCGTTTGGTGTCTACAGGCCCTTACAACTGGGCCCTTAAGACCCTACTGCAGTATTTATCTATGTCTGGTGTCTCTGATGGGGCCTATAGAGAGAGAATCCACTGCAAAGGGAAGCATTCATGTACTGCTCCACAGCATGGTTGTGGCACCGAGTCAAATGATGCGTGTGTTTTTGGCCATGGTGTTGTTTTTACAACACCCTTGGCGCAAATTTATCTACCTATATAAATCGAAGGGTCCTCATCAGAGTCGATTCCAAATGCCCTCAGCTAGGCTTCCAGGTCCTAGGCGATGGACTGTATCGCTTATTATGACGGTGGCTCCAAACCTATTTGCAGGACATCGTTTCCCAAATCGCCTGGGGCAATCTATTTCGGAAGCATCGATGATGCTACTGTATCTAGTATATGTACAAGGCTGAATTTACTGCTATATTGCATTAACAGAAACACCATTTTTATTGTGAAATTATAAAAGGTTCAGGATGGAATTCCAGTTTCCCAATTGTTCCCAAAATTGACCTTTTAAGTTCTACTTCAATCGAAGGAGCAGAGACTTCCAATGTGTACCCACGCGTGTCTGTTGAGAGGAAATGTTTTTACACTGTACATATATAAATGTCTAAAAGCGTTCTAGAAGGCAAATGCGGTTTGTTACTTGCCTGTGGGCTGTTATGGGTGACTGTAAGCAAGGTTTGGGAATTTGTTTTCTTTTTTTGCGTTTGTTTCTGGAATTAAGCAATCAATTCTGGTGAGAGTTAGTTGCAATCAGATCATTCTTATTCGAAATGCTCAGCTTGTTCGGTACAGGGTTGCCCACATAAAAGAGCTTGGCTCATTCTCGCCTGATGCCCTCCGTCATATTTCGCTATAATATTAATTTGTCGTTCTCTGCCTGCGTGCGAGATACACCAATGCAGTGAGGCGCAAGGCTGCCAACTCAAACAGCAGTTGCGTCATGTCTTGTTTTTGCACAGTGTCCGGGTGGCGAATTTCAGAAATGAGACCTGCCCTAACCAAACCTAATCTGACCTAACCTGACCTAACCTAACCTTTTTCCATTGTTTCAAGCGTTTTTCCCCATTTTTGGAGGGTCAAGACTTTAACACGGAGTTAGATGGAAAGTGCCCAAACGCGTACTCATTTCTTAAATAAGCGTCCGGGTCGTCCGGGTGTGTGTCTGACACACACCCGGACAGATTCCGGATTCTCTTTAAACTTACGCAGGTTCATTGGTGAACCTTGCGCAAAAAACGTATGCTCCGTGTTCAATGGATCGCAGCGGATGAGAATGATGTGGACCGTCAAATTTTTCACATAACCCTGATGTCTAACTTCGGCACTCTACGCGACATTTTCTCTTGTCCCTTGTATCTTCATGTTTTACAGCGGAGATATCATGACGGGGCTAACGCTAACTCCGAGCTGCGAGGTAAATTTTTTCCATTGGAGCAGATTGCAAAAATTTACCTCGCAGCTCGGATTTAGCGTTACCCCAGTTATGATCTCTCCGCTGATAGAGAGTTTTGTCAAATTATGTGCAAAAACGTTCGGTTTTCATTTTTTCACAAGGAATCATCTTTTGCAGCATTCTGAATTGACCAACCACGCTTAGATTTTTGCTGTGGCTCAAACTGATTAAAAACGTTTGTGGCGCCATCTTATTCGGATACCACTTCCTTGTTCCAAAATCTTTCATTTCGAACGCGAACGTTCGTTGCCCGTTGAGCAAACACCAATCATAAGCAGTTAATCATTTCAAAGTGGTCCTCCTGATTGGTCCCAGATGTTTTTCCTTGTTTAAGAACTGTGTGAAACGGAACCGGGGATATAATGTGTCCACCATTATCGGTACATATTTTGATGTTTCTCAAAAAAGAATTCACTGGGCAGCAAAATATTGATTTTGTGGATCAATATACGAGTATCATACAATAAGATTAAGCGCCTCTTTCGTCGCCTATTCACAAGGGTCTCAAGCGAAAGTGTTTCAAGCAATTGCCTAACGCTTGTATTCCGAAAGAAATTATTTCAAATAAAGCTCTCTGCGCGACGCGGTACGTTTTCGAGGTGGCAAGTGTGGGATTTGAGGTACGGGTCCCACACAGCATGATCCCAACTTCGAATGGAATTTGTGTTTAAAATTTATTCGGAAATCCTCGCACCACCCTGGAAAAAGTTGTGAAAGAGAGTACCGGGATATTTTGTAAACTCCGGTATACGTGCACTGGTCCGCCCATAGGCCTATAGCCCATGCCATCCACTGGGGCATAGGTACCTGCGGGCGCTCGCCCCACTCACCATGCCCGCAGATTTCACCTCAATTTTTTTTTATTGCTTTCCAACTTTGTTTGGAAATTATTTAGAATTCAGTCCAGATTTTTTCAGCACAGCTGCCTCGCCCTCCCCCTATCCGCTATTGAGCCTATTTCAGTTCAATTCTTCTCTCTGTTTACAAATCTGAACGCAACACTGAACGCGTTCCGTTGCATCAATCGAAACGCAACGGAAAGCAATATCAAGAGCTGTTTTCCATCAATTGAATGCGCCTTTTCAATGAATCAATCGAATGCGCCTTTTCTGAGCGAATCAATTGAATGCGCCTCTTCTGAATGACAACGAACAGCAATTCAGAATAAGCAATACGAAAAGACTGACGTTAACCTGTGGCGTGAAATCGCACCGACGAGTAAATAGACAGGGTGGTAACTAATGGGAATTTGCCGTCGCAAAACCCGGTTTTGCAATCAAGGCTCAAGAAATGGACCAAGCAAGTTTCCTGCGTCCGGCGTTTCCACAACAAGAGGTCTCTGGAGAGAAGTCAGGCGAAAATCACCCAAGTGCTTCTGGAATTGTGAATTTCTCCTGATTTGTTGTAAAAACCCTCAAAAAAGTCGTGTCAATTTCTGCCGGTTTCGCATGTGATTTTGGGACATTTTCCCTCGAACATTGATGAAATAGTGACCTCAGTGCTTAATCGTCATCACTGATGGCGATTAAAGGGTGGGAGTGTTTGAACAAACTCGATGGGTATGGACCTATTTCGTTCACATATGCTCAAATGCTCAAACGTTTGGATAAAACACCTTGTGTTCCCAGATCACATGTTTCTCGATAGATCTGAGTCTTTCAATCTCAATCAATTCTTGTTTCGCGCAAAGCGATCTTGTGTAGGCCAATTAGTGCTGCTTGCAATATACATGTAGATATACATCTAGATGATGTGGCCAAATCCCCACACGGTAATGTCACTCTCCCCACACAATTTTTCTTGACAAGGCCAAAGCATTTGACTTAGTTCCGCACCATAAACTTATTTTACACCACAAGAATTTCGGACTTACCTAAAAATTAATGAAAATCACAGCTTGATTTCTCTCTGAAATGAGGTAGCACGTGTTGCTGAAAATGATACCCTCTCCGCAGCAGGAAATGTCACTTATGGGGTACCTCAGGGCAGTTGTATTGGTCCACTGATGTTCTTGATGTTTTTTTTTCTCATCGTTTTTTGCAGATGTTTTCTTTCGGGCCAATTGAATCCCTTTGTGGCTGCCAAGTTCTCACCGGCGAACTGGATATGGTTAGTGCCTGATGTATCGAATGGGACATGATATTAAATATAAAATATAGATCTTACAGCAAATAGCGAAGCTTATTGTTCGAGCTTATGATCCAGTTCCCATCAGTTGTCCAGGTAAAAATTGCATCTTCTCTCCTGATGTGGTTCTTTCCTGAAAAAAAAACCGCAGCTACATGATTAAAATACACCTGGTCCATCATTTTTATAGCACACTGTAATCCTTTTTTTAATTTCTGTAGTTTTCTCACGTAATCAAACACAAATCCACAGCATCCTGCAGGGTGAAGGAAGTTACATGCGCGGAAGGGTGGCGCCTGACTTATAATGACAGCGAAAATAATATGCACATCCAAAAATCTCACATGACAAGTTTCATATCATATGCTTTTTATGCTGAGGGAAAATAGAAGCATACTTATTCTTTCACTCTCGTCTTAATCAAAGCATTTTGGTGCATAGGCATTTGCATAAGCATTTGGTGCTCTAGTCTTAATCAAAGCAAAGAAATGCAAGCAGACAAGGGCATATCAGAAATGCATGCAGACAAGGGCCAGAATTTATAAGAAGAAAAACAGACATGACGGAGAGAATAGCATTGGTTCACAGCTGCTAGATGGTGCCTTTTTACTCTTTTTTCGGGGAACGCTTGCCACAAGAAACCACGGAGCTTCATCGATGTTTATTAGAAGATCCAGTTATTCAAGTTGTCCAAGTGTTGTCCAGCCGTTGTTCAAATGATCCAATAGAGGTGTCCTTTCATCATGAGAGAACTCCTCACCTGAGGACACCACAAAGACATTATTGCGAAAAGTTTCCTTGACATTATTTTCACCAAGTTTCCTTGACATTATTGCATCAAGTTTCCTTGACATTATTTTCATCAAGTTTCTTTGACATTATTGCATCAAGTTTCCTTGACATTCTTGCATCAAGTTTCCTTGACATTATTGCATCAAGTTTCCTCAGGACATTTTGCACCAAGTTTCCTTACTTACGAATAAAGACATTATTGCATCAAGTTTCCTTGATTAAAGACGTTATTGCATCGAGTTTCCTTGCTTACGAATAAAGACATTATTTCATCAAGTTTCCTTGCTTAAAGACATTATTGCATCAAGTTTCTTTGCTTACGAATAAAGAAATTATTGCATCAAGTTTCTTTGCTTAAAGATATTTTGGCATCATGTTTCCTTAAGACTTTATTGCACCAAGTTTCCTTGCTTACGAATAAGACATTATTGCATCAAGTTTCCTTACTTGAAGATATTTTTGCATCAAGTTTCGTTAAGACTTTATTGCACCAAGTTTCCTTGCTTACGAATAAAGACATTATTGCATCAAGTTTCCTTGCTTTGAAATAAAGACATTATGGCATCAAGTTTCCTTGCTTAAAGAGACATTATTACATCAAGTTTCCTTACTTAAAAACACAATACATAAAGTTTCCTTACCTAAAGACCAGACATTTCTGCATCAAGGAGGCGTGTGCACGGAAGTCAAAGTGCAGAAAAGTCTGAAAAGAGACACGTTCAATCGGATCGGGGGACCGGGACAGAACGGACTGAGGATGACCTGGACTGAAGCAGAAGTGGACTGATACCTGTTCTATAATCTCCATCCTAACCTATACCTAACCTAACCCGGAGAAATGGAAAAAGCCGCCTCAAAAAAGTGTAAAATTCTACCTCAGTCCACTTCTGCCTCAGTCCGTTCTATCCCTGTCATCGTATCCGTCAAGTCTCCATGACCTGTGGCCATCAACAAGTATGCATTGTAGACTCAACACACCGAACTGACCCCCTTACATACACGCAATTTCTTTTCACTTTTTGCTTTTCACAGCGGCGCTCCTGACGGACAATCAGGTCCCTTTCTTTCACTCGGAACTTTCTGAAAAAAATTCTTTGAATAACCTTTGATGTTCTCTTTTTGCGTCCAGCCTCTGAGGTGAAGCGGCCCCTTGTTTGAAGCTCCTTCCGGTCTTCAATCAGCACGCCAAGTGGTGGTCCGCCTAATTTGAATAAATATCGCCTCAAGGCATCGGTAAACGAGTATAGCAAAATGCGGGTATAGATAAATATCGGTATGTCGGCTGCAACATGCAATGTCTACGACTCTTTCCGGAGCGGAGACATTCTATTTTTCGAACGCAGGCTATATGGATTCTTCGAAAGAAACTGAAAGTTTTTCCGAAAAGGGTGCAGCCTTGGATTTTACACCCTTAAGCCGCATCAGAATGGTCAAATTTTTTGCACCAGACTTTTTTTGATCGTCTGTGCAAAACAGATTTGCAGTCGCAACAATGGGCAATGGTCAATGCTCCAATGTTCTCCTCTGCGAAATGTTGCAGGTGACAATCTGTTTTGGACAGACGATCTAAAAAAGTCAGATGCACACAATCTGACATGGTTTTCTAATACACAGCTAGTTTTGTTCACGCTGTATCCATGCCCCCTCTCATGGCCATCTTTCACAATCCGTCCAAAATCAGGAGGAAGTCTGAATTTTGTGTTTTTGTTTGTCCCTCGCTTTCTCAGTCAATCACAAGACCCCCTTCCCCCTTCCCCCTTCCTCTACAATCCTTGCAGCTGGTGTTCGGAAAAGCCCAACATTTGACATTTGCGTGAGGACAAAGTGCTGGCGGAAGAGAATTATTATTACGGCCGACATTATGCAAAATGCTAATTATTTAGATCTTGCAAAAGGTCCTACACTGCAGAAATAAATGTTCGTTCACCAAATTGGTTTAAATCTGGTGTCAAGCGTCGTTGAAATCTGGCACTTTTATTTCAACTGCGCCTGTACAGGAATGAGAAGAAAGAAAAAAATTGGAAGATGCGATCAATCAGAAAATTCAACATGCATGGGAAAGGTTTTGCGTCACTGTACTCCTGTGAGCAAAAATCCATGAGTGAACTTGTCTTCATGCGCTGCATTTTATACAAACTCCTTCAAAAAATAAAATTCCCTCTCTCCTTAAGGATGTTTGCATTTTTTATGTAAACTCCTTAAAAAATAAAATCATCTCACCCCTTCAGGATGTAAAAATGAATGTTTTCGTGGCTGAACTGGCTGGTTTACTGGCTGGTTTTAGTATTGTTTTTTTGCAATTTTTCGCATTTTTGCTACTGCGTGATGACAATTATTCCTGCGAGCCAAATGCCATCAGCGCTATTCGATTTAAATGGGTATAGCCTTTGAAACATCGTGGCCTTTGAAACGGGTATCCTTTCAAACGGGTAGCCCTTGAAACAGGTATAGCCATTGAAACGGGTAGCCATTGAAACGAGCTTTGAAACAGGTTGCCTTCGAAACAGGTTTCGAAACGGGCAGCCTTTGAAACGGGTAGCCTTTCAAACGGGTAACCCCTGAAACGGTGACGTAGCCTTTGAAACTGGTAGCCATTGAAACGAGCTTTGAAACGGGTAGCTTCGAAACAGGTTTCGAAACGGGTAGCCTTTGAGACGGTATAGCTTTAGGAACGGGTATAGACTTAAGAACTGGAATAGCCTTAGGAACGTTTGGGACGGGTTGTCTTTGAGACGGGTTGCCTTTGAAACGGGCATCATTTTCCGATTTTTAGAAAAAAATAAACCTGTGCACAGAGAGCCGAAGGTGGCTGTGTTTGTCCTATACTGACTGTATTATCCTCCCCAGAATATTAAGGGGTCTAACTGCCCGCCCTTTGGGTGCATCTTCAAGGCCCGCGAAAAAAACAAAAGATGAAACATGTGACAGAATTTTTGAAAAACAACCTTCCCATTTTCAGAGGGTGATGGGGAGGGGTGCAGGTTTAGATGTGGCTTGGAAGTCGTTGTTGAAAGAACATTAGATCTCTCTGTGGAATCCGCCAGGGCCGGGATGGGACAGGGTGGGAAATTTGCATTTCCGTAATTTGTGATGCCAAGAAATGAATTGCGCGCGGAGACCAGCCACACACCACTGCAGCCGAAAACAGCCACTTCCAATTTCAGTTTTTTTTTTCTTTTTGGAATATTGGAGACCGCAACTTCTGACAGGCGAGAAAACACCATTCTTCTTAGAGATTTATTGACGCAAATATGAAGTATTTCAAAAGAGCTTTCGTCGCATGAGGGAGGTCCCACGTCTTTCTGTTTTGGGTTTGGACCTTATTACGCATTCGTAAATGCAAGGTTTCGTTTTTTCCGTCCCCTCGTGCAGCCTGAAATGCAATGAAAGTAAAAGGCAATTCAAAATGAACAAGCGTCCCCACGCCTGGGCTTCCCATTTTAAGAACTGCCTATTGTTTTGGCCTAGTTACCGTCTGGTTGAAGTCCCGACCACTGCCCCCAAAATGGGGAAAGAACGTTTAAAACAAAAAACAGGTTAGGTTAAATTAGGATATAGGTTAGCTGGGATACTTTGAACTTTTTGTCATGCGCAAAATCGGGATATGTCCAAATCCATGACATACGTATGCAGAATTGAAATAGACTATACGCGCCAGGACTTTAACAGTGTTATGGTGCTTGGCAGCACACTGATTCTTGGTTCGTTTATTGTCTTATCCAAGCCAATGTATTGTGTGTGTGAAAAAGTATTTTGCAAATTGAAATCGTAATCTGCTTATACAGAGTAAACACCCTGTTTTCAGGGGAATGGCAGAAATGTCGATTTTTGCAATTCATGAGATCACATTGAGGTCAATGAAGAGTACCTGGAAAACAAAGTCAAAATCAAACATTACACGCACGGATGGCAGAGAATGCATTCTCTCTCTGCCTCTCAGAATGCATTCTCTACCACCCCTGCATGTGTTGTTTAGCATTTACTTTGTTCTGCAATTTCTTTTTAGGTGCTCTTAAGTGATCTCAATGTGATGTCATGAATTGCAGTGTGTGGTCCCATGTTTCTTTTTCTGTGAGTACCCCCAGAAGTCATCGGACGACAAAAAGTCACTCCACACTTTCTTATCCAGAATGGCACCACGATGCGGAAAACGAAGTATGGCCAACTATTTCTGAAACACCCTGTATATGACACTTTTTTGCATATTCTATGACACTGTCTACGTCAACTGTGCTCCGTTAACTCCAAATTCACAAGGCTTTTTAACGCCATTTCTCCAGCATGGCGCGCTTCATCATTCCGCTGAATGCAATAATGAATTGTCCGTTTCGTTTTTACTTTTTACGAAGTTTTGGAATATAAATTAAATTTTTTCTTATTGTTGGACGAAGGTATACCTATAGAAGGGTTTTTATCAGCGCTAAATAGATCTTGTAATAAGATCCAATTATTTAGGTATCGGCAGGGACACTCGTCCCCTCATTCTGGTTCTTCCGACTATAGAGTTAGCTTAACTCGAGTTAAGCAATATCAAAATCATGTGCTTAACTCGGGTTAAGGGTTTAACCCAGAGTTGAATAGTTAACTACAGCAGTTGGAAGAATCGTGCAAAATGCACGGTTCTTTCTTGGTTCTTGCAAAATGCACGGTTATTTCTTGGTTCTTCCAAAATGCACGGTTCGGTGAGCATCCTTTGTAACTTCAAACGCCCAGAAAATCTGAAGACCTAAACACATTTTTTCTCAAATTTTTATCCAAAAAATTACATTTCGGTATCTTTTATTTTAAATTTAAAAAATTACATATTTATTTTTTATTATTTATTTTTTTTTATTTTATATAAATAATTATAAATTGTATTCTAAATTTTTTTTTCAGAATTCAAAATTTTTTTTTTCAAATTTTTTTATTCAAAAATTTTTTTTTTCAGTTTCATCCAAAAATTTAATTTTTTATATTTTCAAGAAAATCCGCCGTTTTCCAATCCCCTGCGTTCCTTTCGAAGCGGCAGGCCTGATTTCATTTTAGCAAAGTTTTGACTAAAATTAGTTATAAGGAATTCCGCCTCAACTAGGGGTATGGGTGGAACAGCCTTAGGAGGCTGAGGGAGGCGGGAGGCAGGGCGTTTAAGCTCATAAAAATGAAAACTATCCAATTACATCAATTCGACAGTTTTTCTTCCCTTCAGGGACATATTTTGCTTCCAGCTGTCAGGGACCACCTTTCCAAACACCGGGATGCCAATTTACAAACCCTGCCACGACTTTCGATGGGAAGCGGGGGCCCCAAGCGAGCATTGATTTTTTCGAGATGGGACAGGGTTAGGTCAGGTTCAGATAGCCTTAGGTAAGAAAAAACGACACATATTTTTCTTGCGAGTGAGGGGCCCCAATCGAGCATTTATGCACAAAACGCTCTCCGCCATCTAAAGTCGTGGCAGGGTTTGTAAAATCGCCACCGGGATTGGGGCAGACAAAATCTGCCTGTCACCCCTAACCGTGGCCAGTGGCATGCGGGTTGGGTTCGTGTTGAGGCTTTGGGGTTGGGTGTTGGGGGCTATGAGGACCCCAAAAATATTAATATTAATCATAGAATTATGTAGTTGACGGCAACTCGGTATAATTGCTCGCCTCAGCGGTTTTGTACGAATAATATTTCGGCTGAAGCTATAATATGCACCCTGGATTGTTTGAGCCGACTCCCTCCCTCCCCACTGCGGGAGCTTTTTTCCACGGATTTTTTTTATCCCTGGGAGAGAAAAAAATAGTTCTTTTTTGCGCCGAGAGTGCCTCTTGGCGATAGGAGGTTTACTAGCGCTGAATAGGCACCAGGGCTCACTCAAGCGACAGGCTGAATAACTAAGGAGGCCTGGGATAAAAAATAAATTAGGTGTTTTGCAAGGGGGTCAAAGGGCACCGCGAGGGGTCAGGGTTGGTGTACTGCCTTCCGGTTGGGACTTGTGGGTCTGGGGGTCCGTTTGTGGTGGTAGGAAAAGAGAGTTCATAAAAAATGAAACATGGAGAGGGAAATTTGAAAAATTAAGATGCGGAGTGAAAAATTTGGAATATGACAAATTAAAAATTATATTTTGAAACTGGAATACAAATTATGAGTAGAGAGAGGGAGTTTCATCAGAATATGCATGGCCTTCCATTGTGCGAAGACTTCCTGCTCGTGTAAGAAAAAGATTGCAGTGAAGAATAGAAAGCGAACAAGGGTGGGGGAAAGGATAAAGCGTTGGGGTGCTTGCCTTGCAAAACAAACTGCGACACTAGCGGCCGTATTCCCCATTGCACCTCACCCTCAAGTTCAACTCAATAGCCAATTCAACAGACGGATTCATTTTTCGCAACAATGGAAAATGAATTAGCGTGCGCATAGAAATTAAATTCTCGCAACACAAATCTATCTATTGAACTGGTTATTGAGTTGAACTTGAGGGTGAGTTGCAATGGGGAATACGGCCGTAAGTCTAAAAGCGACCACCCAGTCTCTATTGCGGGATGGGCAGACCGATAGGAATGTCTCACGATAGTCGCAACAGCACTTTTCAGGTAGAAATCACGTGGAATAGAAATCAAAGTTTTTATCGTCATTTATATGAGGCAATATTTCGGCCGTGTTACCCATTGCAATTCACGCTCAGATTCAATTTTAAATCAATTTTAATTCGATTCAAAATTTAATTCAATTGGTAAATTCAATTCGCCAATTCAGTGGATAAATTTGTGCTGAGAAAATTTCATTTCTCTGCACAACGCATATTCCTTTTCTATTGTTGCATTGAAAGATGCATCCGTTTAGTATTCCCGCAAGACATCGTGAGGTCAGGTCAGTAAATTTCAGGACATCTTGAGATCTAGACGAGTAATCTCTGCGACATCGCGTAGCCGGGCGGCGAATTTAAGAAATGAGTACGCGTTTGGGCCTATCTCGATTTTGCGCGTATCGAAAAAGTGAAAAATAAAGCTAATCTAACCAAACCTAACCCGTCTAACCAAACCTAACCTGACCTAACCTAAACTTTTTCCATTGTTTCTAACGTTTTTACCCATTTTTGGAGGGTCGGACCTTCAACACGGAGTTAGATGGAAAAGGGCCCAAACGCGTACTAATTTCTTAAATAAGCAGCCGGGCCAGTTGACTCATGGAGACAGTGACGGCCAGGTTAGAGATATCTCGGACATCAAGACTCAAAGGTCATCAAACTGAGACTCAAAGGTCATCAAACTGAAGGAGATCAAAAGGTGGAAGTCAACAAACTTGTGACATCGAAAGGAATTTGTTTTCGTTTTACCCCTTTAAAATCAAAAGCTGCAACCGTGCATCGCACGAAATTTCGTACATTGCATACCATCTATTTTTCGCAGGGGCTGACTTCATCTTTGCTGCGGCAAGATGCACGGACTTACCAAAAGTCTTCGAACATTGGCGATATTTTAAAGGACTTGTTGTCACAGGGGCTATCTATTTTCAACAGGGCTTGGTGCAACTTCACGCCTTGCACGAGTGTCATGATGTTTTGCCGCGCATGCTGCCATTGATTCTAAAATGCGCTTGAGTAATAATGAACTCCACTTTCGATGACTTTTGATATGTTCGAGTTTATCCAAACGCGGGATTTGCATACCCTCCCCGTCAAATTTTTTCACACACAAAGTTCATTTCCAACTCAGGATCCATTTTAGAATCTGTGGCAACATGTGATACAAACACCACGACAATCGTGTCAGGCGTGAAGCATCACCAATAAATAACTCACATCACATGCATCAAAATCCAACAATGTCGGAGGAGGGGTGGTGTGATCTGACTTCAGAGACTAAACTTGAAAAGAAGTTGGTTTTAATGCCTTGAAAACTCTTGAAAACCCTTGAAAACCCTTGAAAACCCTTGAAAACCCTTGAAAACCATTGGAAACCCTTGAAAACCCTTGAAAACTCTTGAAAATCCTTGAAAACCCATGAAAACCCTTGAAAACCCTTGAAAACCATTGAAAACCCTTGAAAACTCTTGAAAACCCTTGAAACCCCTTGAAAACCCTTGAAAACCCTTGAAAACCATTGGAAACCCCTTGAAAACCCTTGAAAACTATCGAAAATCCTTGAAACCCTTGAAAACCATTGAAAACCCTTGAAAACCCTTGAAAACCCTTGAAAACCCTTGAAAACCCTTGAAAACCACTTGAGTGTCACCCAATGACCTTTATAGTGATTTGGAGCAGAGTACAAGGGAAGGTATTTGTTTCAAGCGGAATTTCCTATACTCAAACGTTTCTGAACGTGTTTCTGGCAAAAGGATGCACGCGCTGTGGAAGGCTCAAGGCCAATTAGCTTTCTCTCTCTCTCTTTGGAGGGAATGGAACGGCGAACCCTTCAGCAATCCATGATTTGAGTTTTTGGAGCGAAGTTAAATTTCCGATCGGTTTCTTTCAATTATATTCAAGAATATGAACAGGAATTAAAATTTTAAATGCAAACTGCAAATGCTTGTTTCGAATAACCCTCCGAATACGAAGGCAATGTATACGCCGAAAAAATAAAAGAATGTCAAACTCTAGTCTTACTGCTGGTGCACTGTTCCCGTCCGGCAGCATATTCCTCAGAAGCTTGGAAACCCTACCATCAGGGTCGTGGAAATGGGGGCCCGCGAACGTTTTTGGTGCAAGAAGGGCTTGCGAATTCCTTTGTTCATTTGCAAACCGCGCCTATGTGACAAGAATGTCCAACTGGTACTGTCCTTGCATCCATCGAGATTGTAATAGTGCGACAGCGCGTGTAATCCATGATCCGGTTCTGCCGCAGAAGACCTTCGAGCTCAAGGCCTGTGGTCATGATCACCCTCAGCCCCGTCTGGAAGTTTTATTTGTTTCTCTGAGCCAGGATACAGAAACGGTTCGTGCTCATCCAGAAACACAATTGTAACAGAACCAGCAACGTTTGCTTATCAGTGTATAGGACAAACCGAAAAAGCACAAATCTAAAACTTAATTAAAATAACTTCACCGTCCAATAGTTCGGCTGAATACTCTGGAGTAATTAGAGAAATACAAATTGCAGCTGCATAGGTGTTGTAGCCGGGTATGGCCCAGCGGCGAGGAGGGGGCTCCGCAGGCTTCACAGCGATTGGGTTCATGTACTGGCGATTTCCATCAGTTATTGAAGGCCTCCAAAATCAGAGTAATATTTTCGTTTAATAAAAACTGTAGGAAGCCTTTGGAGGAGTTAAAACAAAATGTCTTCATCTTTGTCGATGACGAGTTGCAAATGCCGACGATTTTAGAGTTTGACAACTCAGGATAGACTCAAACAAAGGTACAGTGCCGAGAAAATTAATGTTACCCAAAAGTTTCTGCCGTTCTTTCGATCTTCCTGCGATAACTTACGTAGTTCAGATTCAAAAAAGGAGGAATTTTTATCTGAGCGGAAATATGCGTCAAATCAATAATGGCGAACCGATATCGATATGTTTATGTTTTCTCCGAAAAACCGAAATGATGCCACCATTTCTGGCTCAATTGATTTTCTTGTGTAAATTTTATGGGGGGGCACTCAATGCATTTATCACTAGAGCATGGAGATCTGCTAAGCCTCAGCTGCCTGAATTCAGTCCAGTAACCAAACAGGGTGGCTTTTGCTCAAATACGTTTATGAGGCATCAGAACTGGTTTAGAGACAACTCGTTTGTACAACCATTAACATTCAAAACAGTTGCACGGCTTCAAATCACTAAGAAGATTTAAAAAGGGGCAAAATTAGCAACCAGTGCGATCAACATTAACAAAATTACATGACAATTGATAAAATGAGGACAACAAAATGACGGCGAAATGATTTAAAAGGAGGCCATATTCGATCTCTGGCCTGATTTCCACATACGATTCATATATCGTTAAGCAAATACAGTCTCTCCAAGGAAGCATCTTTCCGTCCATCCACACCAATGAACCGTCAAAATTTATTTCCTTTCCCAAATATGGCCACTCCTGGCAGTCCACAGCTGTGACATCTCACGTGGAACCTTTCACACATGGGCGAACAGTTCATGCGCTAAGAAGACTGTAGAAGTCAAGAGCTGAGATGAATTCCCATCATTCCACATTCCTCAGCGACAAGTGAAATTCTATTGCCGGACATGTCAGCAAACCTTGGCGAAAAGCAAAAACCCCATTCGTCAGAATACCTGCCGCGATCCAAAGGCTTTGAAGCTTGTCCTCTCCGTCATGCGTATAGGTCGCTCAGAAAGCAGTCTGGCATGCACTTGAGTCGATGCCTCCGAACCACGTTGAGTTTGTTCACTCTCAGCAGATCATGATTTGTGTCGACGATCAAGCAGTCCGTCACTTGAGGCTAAAGTTTAAAACAAGCAATTCCCCTATTTTTATTCCGCTCATTAAAAAACGGCCAGACAAATGCATTTGCCAAGAACAGGGAGAATAAAAGTCACGTTTCATTTTCAAACACTGAACCCGCTATAACCTGCATTAATACGCATTCTCTTGACCTCATCCCAAACCTCACTCGCATTTTGTCCGAAAACTCATCAACGTATCAGCCCGCAATAATTGACTCCGCCAAAATGTATAAATGAAACGCAATATTTTATTCACCCTGTTCCAGATTAAGTTATGGCCAAGCGTAGCTATCCAGCATGATTCTCCAGTTTATTGTTGTAAAGAACTCCACTCTCACGATTGAGGATTATGAATCGCCAATGCAGAAGAATTTTGCATGCAATGCAGAAGAAGCGAGAATTTTGGCCAACAACCGGGTCACACCCAGACCATTTTTGCTTATAGTTCAAACAAACGGGTGTCGATAGAATCCAAGAAATCCAAGCTTGAGTTGCCCCTGAGAAGTATGCAATTATATACTGAACTCCCAAGTTGTCGGGTGAAATCAGCAACAAGGTCAACATCGATGAAAAAGTATAAAAGATTGCCATCTCCAGGGAAAACCAATTCTCATTTTGCAAAACCGCAATTCGTGTACAGACTGGTAAAAAGTCACGCACCACTGCGAACTCACAAAGTTATTTTTCCTCTCTTTCTCATCCTTGGCATGCAAAAATGAGAACCGCAAGAGATCAAATAGGTGAAC
>JASGXE010005564.1:0-21675 GCA_030068105.1 Sinentomon sp. SZTP_YWyxl
GTACATCCTTGAAAAAAGACAGCACCTGACAACCAGTTGCAAAGGTTTCAGAGCCAAACGATGAAGGTGCCAAAAAAGAAATTAGTGAATGTTGTTGTAATTTTGGCAATTTGAAAGCAATAGGTAGTGTAGTCTTAGTTGCTGATTGTAAAACTATTTATCTGGCGTGGAAAAATAATATCAAAATGGAGGCTCAATGTCAAAATGGAGATTTGCAAGCCGTCGGACATGAGCACCTTGCACCCTCAAGAAATATCAAAACCTCCAAATGAAATTCTGTGGAGAAAAGGGTACCTCCACTCAAAAGCGTAAACTTCAGTTTTTGTGAACTGATTGGGATGAATTTCTCATGACGTTTCCATGGAATGTTTGGAAAGATAAATGGTGAAAGACAAGTTTCCATAGAAAAATTTCGCCTTGAGATATGTGACCCAGTTTCAGAGCTGGGCTAATGGAAAGGATTTTCAACATTGAGTGCAACATTTCCATTGAGTGCGTTTACAGACCCATCTCTCAATATAGGCCAATACGGTGACCTACAGTTGCATGTGAACGGAAGGATTTTTTTCGAACATGACTTTGAACAGACCCTTCTTGGAGAATGCAGCTACACAATAATTCTGACAGCTGATTTTCTGATTATTCTGATAGCTGATTTTCAATAATGAATAGGATAAGTGGTCCAAGGAAGGACAAAGGCAAAATTCTGGTTTCACCACTCAAATCCAAGTGTTCCAATTTTTTACTTCCCTGGGATGAAATTGCTGAAATACAGCATGCGAACTTTCAACCCCAGCAATACCAAGGTCCCCCAGATCTAATCTATACCATATTTGGGCCAACTGGCACAACCCATAATTTCAGCAAATTTCTGAATTTTATTTTGGCAATGGCTCATCACCAGCAGGGATGGGTAAACGTATAAAACTCCACGTATAATACGTGCGTATAATACGTACGTATAATACACGTAGAAAACGTATAAAACCTAAAAGTCGAGTGATACCTCATTTTTGCAGAAAAAGCTGCTCTTTAACATGCTAACATTCTATTTATTACATTGAAATAATGACAAGCATCATCATCAAGGGAAGAACAAAAAATATGAAACAGTTGATCAGTGAAGTCCCGCAATTGCTTTCAAGTTGGCCACACAAGATTGTCGTGGCCACATGCCATTGTAAAATGCATTTCAAAAATTGTATGTGAACCAACCATGTGAAAGTTGAAGCTGCCAAATTGGAATTTTTACCCCTAGGTACATCTTTTGTAACAGGTTTAGATGCATGGAGCTCATGTGCCTGGCAAAGAGATAGAAGTGCACAGAAAGCCAAAAATGACAAATTGGAGAATGCAAAACTAACATCACTGGCGACAACCTTGTTTAGCAGGAAATGGATGCAAGAATGGTGCCAATGAGAAAGTGCCAAAAACCAACCTCTCACCTTTGCAACCTGCATTTGCAAGGGAAGCTTGTACCATAAAGAGGGTGACCCCAGAAATCCTGAGTGCCAGATTCGATCCGGAGCTGCCTCACCCAACTTCATCGGGGCGACTCTATATTCCTGTGCCAATTCTGTTTCTGGTCTGACAGCCTGGAGGTCCAGATTTCTGCGATTACCAGAAACACGACTCAGCAGTGACAGCCAGTAAATGGCAAGCAAGCACACATGCTTGTAACCACCTAAGTAGGCCTACTAATGCATACTGAATTGGAGTGAAGGCCTGGCATAATGCACTGGGTAACCATGATCGTTTCATCACGATTGCTTCATCATTGTTTCATTTTATTATTGACAATTAATTTGCCAAGACACAGTCCGGCGCAAATTAACAAGGACAAATACATTCCTCGAAATACGGCTCTACAGCCTCGTCGTACAAAAAAAAAGTCACAATGAAATTAAACCAATTTGGAATCAATGCTCCTGCAACAATGAGACATCTAGAGGGCCATAGAGAATATTTCTTCTGAAGGTGTTTGAACTGATATTACTTCCATTTCCAAGGTTCTTGCATCCAGGGAATTCCACTCTCGCACTGTTCTAGCAACAAAGGAAAACTTCCCAACATCCTACAGACAGGTCCACATCTCAATTTGAATGCGTGATCGTGTCTACCTAAAATAACCAGGGGGTAATAAGCTTTCTTTAATACTTGACCAACCACCTATGTTGTTTAGCCCCTTAAAAAGACCCACCAACCTAGACGCCTTTCTACGCTTGGCCAATGAGACCCAACCAAGAGCAGTCAACAAATTGGACACACTACGAGAAAATGAATAGCAACCAGTAACAAAACGTGCAGCCCGTCTTTGCACCCTCTCAAGTTTCTCAACCTCTACCAGGTGATAGGGATCCCAGGCAGCAGATGCATATTCCAGCAGAGAGCGAACAAGAGCAAAATAAACTTTTTCTTTGACGATTTTGCTCGCCCTAAAAAACGCACGCCTGACAAAAAATAGTGCCGAGTTTGCTTTACTAACAACATTTTCAATATGTTTACTCCAACTCAAAGTTTTTGTGAAAGTAACACCTAAGTAAGTTACACTGTCCGCTAAAGGCAAGTCAAAATTTGCGATGCCGTATTTTCCAATAAGAGGGGATGTTTTCCTAGTAAAAGAAACCACCACACACTTCTCAACATTTAGCCGCATCCCCCAGTTGGCACACCACTGCTCAATCTTATACAAATCATCATTGAGGGAACGCACGTCATCAGGTGAGGTAATTTCTCTCATAACAGCACAGTCATCAGCAAAAAGAAATGACTTGCAAACTAAACTATCCGGCAGGTCATTAATTGACGAGCGAAGCGAGTCTACAACGGACAGCAAACCACAATTTGTGTGCAACGATAACTCAAAAAATTGTTGACCGATCGTGCCCAATTTTTGTGGAGGCGAAGATGTCAATGTGGTGCGTTGCTGTATAGTTTTTGGTCAAAATCGGTGAAAAATTGCCAAAATGGCACAACAAAAACAAAATTGCTCTTTACCCTGCCCCACCTCAACAAAACCTGCAAGCGCAACAATGAACAGACACTGCAGGCCGTGAAAACTCCGAACCTCACTCACCGCCTACTCACCGCACCCCCATGCACAATTTGCATCCCAACGCAGACAATGAAGGAGACAAGGCCAAGAGGTGAGCACAGGCGTGGCCTCCGGCACAGGACGGCAACAGAGCAGAGAAGCCAAGCTGAGAAGAAATGAACAGGACAACAGGTTGCGTTTTGTTTCAGTCAATGAATGCAGGAATCAATGATTGATCAGTCAACAACACCACACAAAAAAGAAAGAAACCCGCACACAAGACACCAGCTGTGTGTGCATGCAGGTACCTGCTGTCGCGAGTGGATGCTGTGCAGTGTGGTGGAATGGGAAAAAAATTTTCTTTTGGGGAAATTTTGCACCTTTTGGGAAGGTCTGGGGAAATCGACAGTTTGGGGAAATTTCGAGTTTTGTCCACCAACAACAGCGCAAATGGATTTTGCAGAAATGCGAAACGGGGATTTTTTTTCTGTTATTTTTTTCTCCTTTCGCTTTCGTTCCATGTTCTTGTGTCGTGACACATTTTGACACGACTGAGCAGCCGATGCTCGAATATTGAATTAATGGATCAAGTTCGGTTTGGAAAGGTCACAGGATGGAAAGGACAGGATGGGACGCAAACGAGGCCCGCATCCCGCGAAGACACCGAACTCCTCCACCCGCACCCCATGCACAATTTTCGCCACAAAGCTCATAAGAGAAGTGGCTCACCAGAAAAGAGGCTCAGGAGGAACAGGAGTCAGGACAACTGGTTGCATTATTTTATTCGCCAAACAAAACAACCAGCGAAACATCAGCCATTACGCATCAGCACTCACATCAGCACATTCCATCAGCACTTCGGGATTTTCGTGCGTCCAAAATGTGTGCTGCTGGATTGCGGCGTTTAAAGGGGGTGTGCGCTGCGAAATGCGAGTGAATGGCGGACCGCGGTGCGATGCCCACAGAAAGTTAAATTTCTCCTGAGCCAAGCAACGGTTTTTGATACAGTTTCGCATGGCGCAAAGCCGAAAAATGAGCGCTTCCACACATGTGTATGTACACTCGTATAATGATACCAACCTTTTGTCGGGTGAAACTCTGAAACCATTTGAGGAACAAAAGTGCTCAAGCTTCGGAGAAATAAAATTCCGGGTCCCTGCCAAGAATCCCAAAATCATTGAACTTGAATACCACTCAATAATTGACGAGCGAAGCGAGTCTACAACGGACAGCAAACCACAATTTGTGTGCAACGATAACAAAAAATTGTTGACCGATCGTGCCCAATTTTTGTGGAGGCGAAGATGTCAATGTGGTGCGTTGCTGTATAGTTTTTGGTCAAAATCGGTGAAAAACTGCCAAAATGGCACAACAAAAACAAAATTGCTCTTTACCCTGCCCCACCTCAACAAAACCTGCAAGCGCAACAATGAACAGACACTGCAGGCCGCGAAAACTCCGAACCTCACTCACCGCCTACTCACCGCACCCCCATGCACAATTTGCATCCCAACGCAGACAATGAAGGAGACAAGGCCAAGAGGTGAGCACAGGCGTGGCCTCCGGCACAGGACGGCAACAGAGCAGAGAAGCCAAGCTGAGAAGAAACGAACAGGACAACAGGTTGCGTTTTGTTTCAGTCAATGAATGCAGGAATCAATGATTGATCAGTCAACAACACCACACAAAAAAGAAAGAAACCCGCACACAAGACACCAGCTGTGTGTGCATGCAGGTACCTGCTGTCGCGAGTGGATGCTGTGCAGTGTGGTGGAATGGGAAAAAAATTTTCTTTTGGGGAAATTTTGCACCTTTTGGGAAGGTCTGGGGAAATCGACAGTTTGGGGAAATTTCGAGTTTTGTCCACCAACAACAGCGCAAATGGATTTTGCAGAAATGCGAAACGGGGATTTTTTTCTGTTATTTTTTTCTGCTTTCGCTTTCGTTCCATGTTCTTGTGTCGTGACACATTTTGACACGACTGAGCAGCCGATGCTCGAATATTGAATTAATGGATCAAGTTCGGTTTGGAAAGGTCACAGGATGGAAAGGACAGGATGGGACGCAAACGAGGCCCGCATCCCGCGAAGACACCGAACTCCTCCACCCGCACCCCATGCACAATTTTCGCCACAAAGCTCATAAGAGAAGTGGCTCACCAGAAAAGAGGCTCAGGAGGAACAGGAGTCAGGACAACTGGTTGCATTATTTTATTCGCCAAACAAAACAACCAGCGAAACATCAGCCATTACGCATCAGCACTCACATCAGCACATTCCATCAGCACTTCGGGATTTTCGTGCGTCCAAAATGTGTGCTGCTGGATTGCGGCGTTTAAAGGGGGTGTGCGCTGCGAAATGCGAGTGAATGGCGGACCGCGGTGCGATGCCCACAGAAAGTTAAATTTCTCCTGAGCCAAGCAACGGTTTTTGATACAGTTTCGCATGGCGCAAAGCCGAAAAATGAGCGCTTCCACACATGTGTATGTACACTCGTATAATGATCCCAACCTTTTGTCGGGTGAAACTCTGAAACCATTTGAGGAACAAAAGTGCTCAAGCTTCGGAGAAATAAAATTCCGGGTCCCTGCCAAGAATCCCAAAATCATTGAACTTGAATACCACTCAATAATTTTATGACCAGAGACAACATTACATGGCAGCATTGTTTTGTTTTTGAGCGGTGAAAAGGCAGTGCCTCCCTCGGATTTCTAGGGAGGCGCTGCTTCTTGGCCTCTCAGTCACCAAACTCAGCACAACTTGCACAACAATTGCCGCCCACAGACCGCTTGTGCAGCCGTCGATTGTGCAGGAGCAAAAGCGACTGGGACACGACACGAGCAACTGGGACACGAAAGAAAAAAGCTGATCGCTCGTCTACAACAGGAAGCCTGTCTCCTGTTTCCTAGTATAGATAGAGAAGAGGGTTGGACCAAGGACACTCCCCTGTGGAACTCCAGAGGTCACTTTTCCAACATTAGAAAAGGTATTGCTTATCCTAACCTGCTGGGCGCGACGATCAAGGAAATCTGCTATCCAGTTAACCAAAACATCATCAAAATCTATAGACTTCAACTTCGATACCAATGCAGCATGTGGAACTAGGTCAAAAGCCTTTTCAAAATCGATAAACACAACATCTATCTGTCCTCCTCTATCAAGCACCATGGAGATGGTTTGGGAAAAAATTACCAATTGAGTCTCACAGGAAAACCCATTTCGAAAGCCATGCTGATTTGGCTTAATGATTCCTTTTCTTTCCAAGAAATTAACTAGATAGTCATTTATAATATGCTCCATGAGTTTACAACACATACTGGTCAGACTAATTGCCGATAAGACCGTGCAAACTTCTTATCACCTTTTTTTGGTATTGGACAAACGAAAGCATGTTTCCATTTGATTGGCAGTTGCCCCGATAACAAGGACTTTTTCATTATCACTGTTAAAAATTTTGCAAACACATCAGGAAAAAGCTTAATAAATCGAAAAGAGAAACCATCAGATGTAATACTATTAGAGTTCGGCATTTTCTTTATCCATCTCACAATTTTCGATGGAGTTAACAAACTGTCTACGAAAGTAAAGACATCAGTTGACAATGGACACAAAACAGGCTTACTTTCGGGAGAAAAAACTGTAACAAAATGCTTATTTAACAAATTAGCCTTTTCCAAATCAGAATGCCTAAATATGCCCATTTCATCGAGTAGATACGGAATAGTATTTTCAGAGCCCCTCGAAGAGGAAACAAGATTCCATAATTTTTTGTAGTTGTTTTTGACGCCATCCTTGCACAATCCAGATATGTAATTCATATGTGCCAAGTCTTTTTCGGCATTTAACTCACCAAGCAATACCTTATAAGATTCCCTATGAGCAGCAGATCGACCCTTGAGTTTGAAAAGCCTCTTGCACCTGTGCTCAAGGTTCTTTATTTTCTTGGTAAACCATACTGGACGTGAGTTAGTCCTGTGCATAACAAGGGGAACTGCAGCCAAATGCTTGAAAACAACAGAAGTGAAAAGGCACCAAGTTTGCTCAATATCCAGGCAGGGAACCTGGGCAATAAACTCACACAAGTCATCTCTGATGAGATTACTAACAACCTCCTTATTTACTTTTGAAAATTTTGGTGATAAGAATGAGGTGCGAGGAGAGGCAACGTTTTCCAAAGCCAAGTCAACAAATACCAAATGATGGTCACTCAATCCATCCATAACAACAGTGTTTTTGACAATATTCATTGGCCTTATCAAAAATATGTCCAAAATGTTAGCAGTAGATGAAGTTACACGGGTGGGAGTCCTAACAGTCTGTTGCAGATGGAATTCTTGCAGAAATGAGATTGCCATGTTTGAGACACCAGAATCGGGAAAGCTGCTAGGAACGGAAAGTGTCTCCCAATTCACATGCGGAAGATTAAAATCCCCACCAACAATGATTTTCTTAGACATTTTAGAACCAAGCCCAATTTTATGAAGGGACTTCGTCATGGAAGAAAAAATGTCACCATTGCTTGAAGGAGGTCTATAGGCACCAAGAACCAGCAAAGGATGTGAGTGACTTGAACCAGTAAGAAACTTGCAACACAAATACTCGTGAGTAGCATCTGAAAATAGCAACTCAGAGGGAAGAGAGGATTTGGCCCCAATGGCCACTCCACCTCCATGAAGACTGCGGTCTCTGCGGAAAACAACGTAGCCATCTGGGAAAACTTCACGATCAAATATCTCATGATTTAACCAAGTTTCGGTGAGAATAAAAACATCAGGATCTATAATGGAGACAACGCTCGCCAACTCTCTAACCTTGCTTCGCAGCCCCCTAACATTGATTTGTAGGACTCGAAAATGATGATGGGAAACATTTTCTGAAACACAGGTTGAAACCTGGGGAGGACTCAAAACATTGGAATTGGGGCATGCGACATTCTTGGTGCAACATCATCAGCTTCTAACCGAATCCCACCTTTCTGCCCATAAATGACAAAAAATCACAAAAATGAGTATGAAGACAACTAGAAATAGCATGAGCACCTTTCTCAGAGTAATGCAACAAATCATTGGATAATGAAAACTTTTGAACAGGACAAAGATTCAAAAATTTTACCTCGCGATGGTAACACCAATTAGCAAGAGCATAATTGACCATGTCAATCTTTTCCAAACTGAGCCCAGGTCTGGAAGCTGGCGGTAAACTACAAACAGCAACTTTAATGGATTTTTTCAACTGGGAATTTAGCATGCAAACATCCCTTAATAATTTATCAAAATCGAAAATAATCTTGTCAACAGTTGACGAAACAACATCATTGATGCCCACATGAAACGTGATCAAAATATTAGTGCTGGAAATGTTAGTGATCAAACGACGGCAAATGTCAAACATGTCAGAAATCTTTCCTCCAGAACGATAATATGTACGACAGTAAGCACCAGAGCAATATTTGATGAGCGGAAATAAACGCTTAACATTGGAATCACCGAGAGTTATAACGGCATTTCGAAATCTGGGTTCACGCTGCAAGGTTTGGGTTACTTGACTTGGCGCCAAGCCCTGTGTCGAAGTAACATCAAAGGTAGACTGCACGGACATCCTAGGAGCAAGATGAGGTTTATTTGGGCTGCAAGGTCCAGCACGTGCAGAATGATCTGGGCCATGCCCTGAACTGTTCAGAAGTTTGTCAATCTTTGCATCAAGAGCAAGAACGATATGCTCAATTTTGGCACATCTCTCTTCTACCACATGAAAGGATTCCTTAGCAGCAAAAAGTACATCAATCCTTTTTTCGATCCTGGTTAGCACTTCAAGCTGATTTTGCTGCATGACAGATATTTCATCAGAAATTTTGTCAAGGCCTGGAGAACAACCAGCTCCAGCAGCTTCAGACAGGATGGACTTCAACATATCATCAGAAGCAAAGTCGTGAGAGGATGAATCATTGAGAGGTTCAACTGGTTTGCCTCGCGAAAGTAACTCTGCATCACAAAGATGAATGGCATCACGAAGGGATTTCTGTTTATATTTAGCAAGGTAGCCATCCCTTTTGAGTGAAAAATCATCAATGGCTGACTTCTTCAGCTTGAGGCCTTTTTCCTTTGTGCCAAAGAAGATCACGTCGAAAAGTGGATTGCCATCAGGGGAAACAACCACATTTGTGACCTCAGCTGGAAAGGGTGGATGACCAGCGACAGAGGCGAAAACTAGTGAGCCCACATCAAAGTTAACATCCGGGCCAGGATTTAACTCAATGTCAGATCCAAGGAGAAGGATCAGGAATAGCCAAGAATAAGGATGAACAGCTTTCGATGTAGGCCTGTGTGAATATGAAGCCTTGGACATCCTTCGATTTCTTCTGTTGAGCAAACAGTAACGATAGTAAGACGATGTGGGGAAGTCATGACTGGCCACAATTGAATCAAACAAGCCATTTATAGTTCCAGGTGATACTCGATGCGATGACAAGTTCACACTTCTATCACAGAAGATGTTATCAGACAAAGAGGTTGTCCGTATAAGGGTAAACACTTTAAAGTCAGTCTGAGAGGTACCAGCAGAGCCATTGGATATCCAGTCTTTATTGAGTTCAAACAGAAGGCTGGCACTTGTGGAAGAACGAGGCAGGGATGATAGATGTGCTCCACAAGATGGCCTGGTGGAGAAAGTTACCAGCATCAGACTGATGATCATCAAACAAAAGGACATCCTGATGAACGGTGATGATAGTTCCATGGTGCAAGCAAGTCTCACAGCAGGCAGTAAACCAATGTTCACCAATTTAAGGCCAAACAGGTGAAGGAACAAATACCCCTCCTCGAATTCCAGTGGAGGGGGTGGTGTTGGCCAGACACCTCCACCTAAGCTTGGCCCATTTGCACAAACACAGGACGTTCACAAAAACCTCAAAGAAACAATGTTTCACGCACGATTTTCGCAATGCTTCACGCAAAATCGTGAAGCGTTCCACATTTTTGAAGACAACCCACCGAGGGGCGGAGGAGAATGAAAGTTGGATTGAGCAAATTATGTATGAGAGAGTTTTTGATTTTGATTTCATCACGAACATTTCATTACCTGTCATTCATTGTGTCATTGTGTTCACATTTCATTCCAGTCACTTACTAGTAAGTGACTGGAACTCCTTGGGTACTGAGGTGTTTGGAAATGGGCAAGACATAAGTATCCATTCTTTCAGGAGGAAAATTTTACAAGATTTAGGACTCTCAATTCGCAATGGCTAAGCTTGCTCGACTCGCATTTTATTTATCTGCTCGTTCCATTGCTTTATTGTAATTCAAATGTCTATCTGTCTTGTCAATTTGCGCCAGGTTGTTCCTAGGCAAATTAACCTAATAATAAAATAAATAATACCTATTTCGCTTTCTTTCATCTTTACGAGTGGCCTATATCATTTTTATCCACTATTTTGCATATTTCATTTGCGAATGGGTGTGCTGTGTGCCGGTTGATGTTGCTTTGCTTGGGGGTGTTCTTGAGTGGTTGCATCTGTGTGATTGTTGTCTGTCTGTTGTTGAATGCTATGTGACTAGCCCCAGTCCACATTCCGATGATATGTTTTCCGAACTCCTGTCCCCTCTTAACTTTACCCTTTCCTCCTTACGGATAATGCAACTGACAGTTGCGTATCCTTCCCTTCCCTTTCCCAGGTTCATAAACTTTGCTGTTTTCTGACAACTTTGTTGTTTGCATTTGATAATTGACTCAATGGCATAAGAGCCGGTTCTGCAAAAACAATTTGGCAGAGTGTAGTCTAAACAATTTGGCAGAGTGTTGACAAGGCAAATTTGCTGAATGAACATTTTGTTAACATATTTGAACCTTCCACCCTTTTGCCATTAAACCAATATCCTCAAACTGGGCATGACCAGCACCTTGAATTTATTTGTGATTTGGCATCTGTTTCTAAGGTTGAGAGATGGATTAGGAAGATGCCAAATTCCAGTTGTTTAACTACTGATGCTTTTTCTTTTAAGTTTATTAAGCTATTTCCATCTGTTTTTGCCACGTTTCTTGCTTTAATTATTCAAAAATCTCTATATCTTGGTAAACTTCCGAGCAGATGGAAACACGCATTTGTTTGTCCTGTCCAGAAAAAGGGCGACTCAAAATCCCCCACATGTTATCGACCAATAAGTCTCACTGTGGATGTTTTGTAAGCTTGCTGAGCATTTGATAAAATATTATCTTTGTGATTTTTTGGATGTTACTGGATACCTTTGTCCTAACCAACACGGTTTCCGTCGAGGATTTTCTTGTGAGACACAATTAGTCACTTTCACCCAATATGTTTCAGAGGTTCTTGATAGAGGGGGCCAAGTAGATGCAGTGTTCATTGATTTCGAGAAGGCTTTTGACTTGGTCCCTCATTTTGCTCTCATTGATAAACTGATGAGGCTGGGGATAAATGATGTGGTGCTGGATTGGATAAGGGATTTTCTCACTGATCGCACGCACGCCAAGTTTCTCTGAATAATCGCTTTTCTGGAATGGGTGGGGTGTCTTCGGGTGTTCCCCAGGGGAGTGTCCTTGGCCCAATATTGTTTTCCTTTTCATGAATGATCTCCCAGGGAAGCTTCTAACTTCAATGCAGTTCTTCTCTTGTTCGCTGACGATTGTGTCATAGTTAATGAGATATCTCAACTATCTGATACGAGACGACTTCAAGCTGATCTGAGTGATGTTGAAAATTGGTGCAGATCCTCCGGCATGAGGCTGAATGTTGATAAATGTGTTTTGTTATCCTTACTAACAAGTCTAATCCTGTTGTTGGTAAATATTTTTTGTCAAATGTTGAATTGCCCTTCTCAGATAGTACGGTATACTTAGGAGTTACCTTCTCAAGACATTGGATTGGGGTAAGCATGTTGATAAGATAGTAAACAAAGCAAATTCAGCATTGTATTTTGTTAGAAGGGTCTTCCATAGAGTGAGTAGAGTGGTGAAGGAAAAAGTCTACCTTGCACTGGTCCGATCCCTTCTCGAGTACGCATCAGCTGCATGGGATCCATATCACCTGATTCATGTTGAAAAACTGGAAAGAGTCCAAAGAAGAGCAGCTCGCTTTGTGACTGGATGCTACTCTTTTCCCAGCAGCATCACATCTTTGTTATCTGACT
Source organism: Sinentomon sp. SZTP_YWyxl (assembly GCA_030068105.1). Lineage (NCBI taxonomy): Eukaryota > Metazoa > Arthropoda > Protura > Sinentomata > Sinentomidae > Sinentomon > Sinentomon sp. SZTP_YWyxl. Next base: position 12,174 of record JASGXE010005564.1, read on the forward strand.
TAGGATGGTCTTCGCTATCCAAACGTAGAGCAACCTCAAGACTGGTTGGGTTGTTCACTGCCTTAATAACGTTGGCGGATGGTCAGACCTAAAAGAATATCTGTTCCCCCCTAACTACGTGGGCAGGCATGATCACATTTTAAACTCCGTCAAAGATTGCCCGCAGAGATGTGGGGAAGTATTCTTTTGTGTGTAGGACATAAGGGAATGGAATGCTTTGAGCCCTGTGGTCTTTGCAATGCTCGTGATATAGTGCTGACACGTTTAAGAGAAATATTATGCAGAGGACGAATTAATCTAGTTTTTATCCTGTCTGGATAAATTACATGTGGTTTTGATTCATGTTGTCTTTGCGTCACACTATGACAATGCCTTCTGGTTGCTATTGTTTGTGCTATCCACATTGTAATTTGCGCAGGAGAAGTCCATGCAAATTAAAACTAATAATAATAATAATAAAAAAAATGTTTGCCCAAGATAAGCCCAGAGCAGAAAATCCCCCACGAACTGCAAATGTTGAAAAAAAAAACAACAACAAAAGGTTAACAAAATCCTGCCAGATGCAAGCAAGAATCCACCTGTGGGGTGAGAGTGAGAATTCTGGCACTTGAGTACCTACTTGGAGAGCTTAAGGTTCATTGATGTTTGTATCATCGGCAGAGCAAAGGATCCAGGGAATATTTTAGTTCGGATGAAAATTCGGGAGAAAACAATTATTTTTCTTGATCAGCCCACATAAACAGTGGTCTGCATTGTGAATGGATTTAGTGATGGAATGTGATGTTGCAAACAGCCAAGTTTTATTTTTTGTGACTGTTTGTTTTTTAACCTCTTGACGTGGTCGTATTGCCTGCTGATCCAGAGCCATCATTACAAAAACCTAAAAATGCAATTTGAGCTGTTATAATTATCTATTATCCCTTCCTGCGATCGTCATCATTTCTGACAACTTTAAAATGTTTAGTTCCTCCTACACTGCCCTAAGTTGTGAAATAACTTCAGAATTGAATTCCTTGATAAATTCCACCCCCAAGTCGTGTGTCACACATGTTAAATTTTTGCGCACGTATAATACGTACGTATAAAACACTTTTATACGTACGTATAATACGACGTATTATACGTAGAAAACTCACGTATAATACTTGAGTATTATACTTACCCATCCCTGATCACCAGTGAGAATGATTCATGTGTGACCCACATTGGGAATCACGGACCGGAGACATTCAGACCCAGATTTTTATTGAGATTATTACATTTTTGTGTCACGTGGCACGGGTATGGTATTGCCCGTTCTGACAATTTTTAATCTTTTCTTTCTTTTTCTTCATCAGTATTTAAACTTGTACTGACTGATCCTGAGATCATCAAAGGGATAGATAAAGCTTTTTTCTTTCATTCAAACTAAAACATTTCATCAAAAACACCTGATTTTTGTCGATTGTGCCAAGTGGCCCAGTCTTGGGAACCTTCAACTTCTCAAAACAAAGGTTGTGCCAACTGGCAGCACCCCCAAATTTCAGCAATTTTCTGATTTTTTTTACATTGGCACATCATATGTTTAAAGGACAAAAGTGTGAACACTTCACGATGCACAGGCCTGAAACTTTCAAAACTACATTTTACTGGGAAAAATGACCCATCTGTGCCACTTGGCACGGGCTTGGCATTGCTAGGGTTAAAAAGCAGGCGGAACTACAATAGGTACTCAATGATCTTGCATCTTTTCCATGATAAAGACACTTCTTGACATTTCACAGCTCTTCTGGATGGCTTCATCCCCGCATCTCCTGCATCATTACATTAAGTTTACGGCATCATTACATTAAGTTTATCCGTAAGTTTCAAACTGAACACATTTTATAATATCAGATGTCAAGCCTGCTGAAGTAAGGTTGCGCAATTATGGAACATAAATTTTGCAACCTGGCCCGGGTCAACCAGGCTAGTTTGCATATCGAACCCAGGCCCTTTCGCATCCGAGTCGATGTTGTCGACAACAGATCAAAATGGGACAACACAACAAATGAGCTGTGGAGATGAAGCCGTGATGAATCGCTGTGACATGCCAAGAAGTGTTGTGCATGATCAAAACAGGGTGTCCACATTTTCCAGAGCACGAAGTTCAGAAATATGCTGAAGCCCAAGTTTAAAAAGCCAAACCCTCGCAGTGCTATAGTTGCAGATTGCTTGTTCCGATTACATGTCGATACATTTTCCATGACACAAACACGGTGCAACCACCATCAGGAGACACATTCAAATGAGGTCAAAAAGACAAAAAGCCGGTCACTTGTCCGACATCACACTGCACGTATCAAGCAACACCCAGTTGGAGGTCCCACCCGTGCTGCTCTGTCATCCAACGGGTTGGCTCAAACTACCGAAATCTTGCAAGATCAGCTGGATTTAGTGCCTGGAGTATCGGAAGGCTTTTTGTGCCTGAAGCGAAGGGTGCAGTAGTAGTTGCACTTTGAAGTGTGCGGATACCTCGAAAAACACACAGGGTCCATAGGACAGTGGATGCTGCAGCAGTTGCCGCCAGGTGTGTGTGTGCCCATATGCATGGACCACAGCTGATGTCACTAAAATGAAACACAAATAGGCCTACAGTCGGAGCGCCAGCCTTTGTATTGTCTGTCCAAATTGACCTTTGATGAGCGACATCCACCCACTGACCAAGTCCACCTCATTGTTGTCCGTTTGGTTTATTTTTACCTTCAACCATGTGCGGCAGAGCTGAAAACATAGCAATGTTGACCCTGCTGCCCTGCAGTTGGCAGGCTCCATCTAAAATCACTGCCAACTGTCAACTTTCTGCTGCCATGACGGCATAAAATGCATAATACATGACACTTGAGAATTGACATGGCCACTGGGTCTGTTCATCAATTGCCTCGTTTGCTTAGTTTAGGCATCATTCAGCCTGAGAATCCAGTTCCACCCATTCACTTTTTTTCACTTTTTTGTTCCTCTTTGGCCTTTTCGATATGCAGGCTATCCATTTTTGGCAGTTTCAGTTGCTTCTGGTATGTGACTTGGCAGTTCAGGTCATGAATTGATGGGCTACTTGGCATTTTTCCATGATTTCAGGCATCATAACTCAGGAGCATTTCCATGATTTTCCAGAGGTCCTGTCAATTCCATGACTCTCCCTGATTTTCCAGAATATAGTCACCCTGCCAAAATGTGGCCACCCTGCCAAAAAATGTGCCAAAGAAGAGATGTGAGGTAATGACAACCACACATGAAACAAAGTGCAGCCAAGAAGCGGAGCTGCAATATTTGCAGGGATTAAGCCGTCAAGAAGTGAAACAATTACGGAAGAGGTCACAGAACGAAAACCGTAACAAACTAGGCATTCGAGTTTGGTTTTTTCTAATTTTTTTTTTTTCTAAAAAAATCTAAAATTCTATTTTATCTTATAAAAAATCTAAATCTAAATTTTTCGAATAAAAATCTAAAATTCTATAAAATAAAATTCTAAAAAAATCTAAAATTCACAAATTTGCAAAAACATTTTGCAATTTTTGGGCGGAGTCCCTCCTTAACCGTTCACCCATGCCAGCTTCAAGATTTTTCTACAAATTTCAAGCCGATGAGTTTGGCTCATGGTCCAGATCATTACAAGAACATGCCTTTGAAAAAAAAAGGTAAAAAGGTGCCTGGGCCTAAAACTTGAATCGTTCCACTGATACAGCATCAGATAGTATTAGGACTTTAACAAAGCTGTCGAAATAAAAATTGAAAACTGGTGAGATGAGAATGCAACATCTTCCATTTTGCACCAAGATCAGTGAAGAACAAAACAGATTGTTGGGGAATTTCACAATTGGTTACCTGCACACAAGTACTCCTGGTCGCGATGAAAAGCAAATGTGCCATGTCACCAACCTTTTCAGTTAGGTACCTTTGTGCAGATGAAAATGTGAGTCTGCGCTGCACAGGAAGGGAGCCGATCTTTGTTTCACAGAAGAAACCTGCAAAGGGGAAACAACAAGTTCAACTTCAAGAAAATAATTAACGATTTTACTGTTGGAATGGTTAGGGGAGACTGGGGTAATACCAACCGAAAAATGGCCACTTTGACTTTGCACAATTATTTCTCAAGAATGACAAAACATGAGGTTGCAGTTTGTTTCTTTGGAAAGGTATCCTCTTTGAGTCTTTGATGACGAAAAAGGGCTTTCCTAGTGGAATTAGGGGTGGAGTTAGAGCGATGGTTGTTATTACCCCTTTGTGTGGTTGTTATTACCCCAGCTGGGGTAATAACAACCGCGACATGGAACAAGAAAAATTTCCAGAGTTAGTGGGATGGGGCAATACAAGTGTTTTTAGAAAAGAATCTGAACCGCCCTGCAAAATTTTGCTAGATTTGGCCAGATAGTTGTAGCGTTGTACCCAAAGCCTTCAAAGCTTTGCGCTTTTGCTTTCCATTGCCCTTTCACGCAAAAAACACTTTCGATTCACTTTGGGCATCCCTTTCCACTTTGGGTTTTTTCCATCCAACGGAAAATATTTGGTCATCCATGACCCATCCGGTGTTTCACCAGTCAGAAACAAAATGTTCTTCCAAAGAAAATGGCTTCTCATTGTTGAGCATCCGATGCGTGTTTGGCCTGGCTGCTTGTTCGTCGAATCACACACAGGACAGCAACCGAAAGTGTCTTTTTCCAAGTAAATCTCTTTGAAACGCATGCACAGTCAATGGATGACGCAAGCCTCGGAAGGTTTCAGAGCAGAGCTCTCTCCCGCCCTCATCAACCTTGTTCCGCCAGGCGCAGTTGTCGTTTTCCAGCGAAGGAGACCACCCGATCGAACGGCCGACAGCAAATCTGAGCAGGAGATCGCCATCTGAATTTCTGTTTTCTTTCTCCTCACTCTCAGTCTGCGAGCGGTGATCACAGGGCACGGAACTGCGTTTCTGGAGTCCGTGAAGTTCAAAATTGCGTCTGTTTGCGGTGCGCTGTTCCAATTATTTTGGGAAGTGCATTTTTCAACCTGTTGTGTGTGAGTTTGTGCGAGGCGACATATCACATGAAATTTTCGGGGATTTCACTTTTGTTCCTGACATTGCTGGCTCTTGTGAGAGGTCTGTCCAAAACACTTGGAAGTTTTTGGGGCTAAGAATTTGAGCAAGATTTTTGGGTCCATTTGATTTTCAAGAAATTCCACGAGGAAGTCCCAAAAAGGACAGTTTCGTGCAAGCATCTATTTCACTTTGCCATTCTGGCTGCTTTTTGTTCTCCCAGTTTCGGTGAATATTTTCTTGTGATCCATGAATTTGGAAATCGGAGAAAACCCCCATTCAAGTACCATCTTGCAAATCCCATCAAACGAAGTTTGAACTGCAATTTCACAATCGCATAAAAACCCCGTTGGTATTCAAAATCCACACTGAATATTTGTTTACCGTGAATTTTTGTGTTAGGGCTAATTAGCTATAATGTCAATCAACTGTTCACGACTACCATTCTGTTGTACCGGGGCACGCTTAACACGTGCCTATAACTGATGCTGTGCTGAATTCATTTACATACCTACAACTGCTGCTGTCATATAGGCTAGGCCTATCACAGCTCTGGTGGATTGGGGTTGCAGTTTTCCCCGGATCAGCGGGGGTAAGTACAGTTTCATATATTTTTGTGTCAATGGGCATGTCAAATTTCAGTTCACGTCACAAAATTTCAAATGGAAGTTTGCTGCCTGTGCCTGTTCCTTTGGCACATTTGTCTGATACCACGCTGCACACATCCTGATTGCATTGGAATTCATTTTTGTCCATCATGACAGTAATATCCATTTTTCAACAATTGTGAGGCTGCCTAATTCTTTGCAAAACAGTCATTTTCACAAAATAATCATGAAGTCATGCACGTGGGTGCAGGGAATTTTGTTCAGTCGTGCTTGCCGTTTTTGCCTATTTGTGCAGGCCAACTCAGAGGCCAAGGCCAAATTTCATGGAAGCTAATAGGCATTGTAAATTGGCCCAAACGCAAAAAAGGCACTGCATTTCATGGTTCAGCAAAGAATTCCGCAAAACGCTTTTGTGCTGATTCCCGTATTTTCTGTGCAATTATGTATCTACCTCATGGTACTTTGCCACCCATTTTCAGCAGATAATTTTGTGTTCGTCTCTCTGTCATTTCGTGTAGTGTCATTTGTTCGTAGAAAAATTAACGTTCCTAAATCACTTATGTTTGCCACTATTTCCACTCCATTTTTGCCGTTTGTGTTTGCCATTTTGTTTCCATTTTGTTCCCATACTTTCGAAGTGTTCCCACTTGTGTTCCCACTTTATCATGAGATTTTTTTTGTCATCGAAGCAATTTGCCACAAAATTGCCCGCATGTCCAAAATTGCGTTTCCGCCCTTTTGCAATAGGTACTATTTCCCAATTTCCCATGCACGGCTTTGAATGTGATCAGCCAAGTCACACACTCACTCAGGAGTTGACACATGTCATACCTGCCCAAAAATGAGTTTTTTGGGGAATTTCAGTTTGACCGTTAAAGTATAGTTCCGAAAACCAAAGGATGAACAATTTAAAAAAATAGGTACTTTCTGAGATTTGATGCATTTAGCCCAAATGTGAAGTTTCCAAGAAGCAGGAAACAAACCAAAGTTTGCGTAGAAAAGTGTAGAGAATAGAGGAATGTTATTCTTTTGTTTTCGGAACAATACTCGCAACCATTTGTCAGTTGAATTCGACCATTTTAAGCCAGATGCCAAACTGTTTTCGCCTGCGTTGTGACCTTCAGAGCTAAATTGGGAAGCCCCTTTCCTCTCATTTATTCAAAAGTTCACGCCGTGACCTCACGAATCCAATGGCACGACGACTGAAGCGCATCCTTGCGGGATGCGAACTGAAGCTGGTTGGGCATGTCTACTAGCCACTAGGTCATCGAAATCGCTCGCATTCAAAAGTTCACGCCGTGACCCCACGAATCCAATGGCACGACGACTGAAGCGCATCCTTGCGGGATGCGAACTGAAGCTGGTTGGGCATGTCTACTAGCCACTAGGTCATCGAAATCGCTCGCATTCAAAAGGTACGATAGTTGTTGATGCTCAATGTAGGATTCTCCTTGTCCACAAACTCTGTAAGTGTTGAACAACCTTTCCAATTGGAGCTCAGTTTTACTGGGGTTCGTCTGAGAAGTCTCGCCATGGAAGTTAAGAAGCTTGGCCAGTGACGTTGGCCACGAGGGAGGACTCATAAGACTTTACTTCAATCCATCACAATAATATCTCAAAATGCGTATTCTCGCTATTTTTAATGTCATTTCTTTCTGAAAGTGTGTGTGTGATGAAGCAAATGTTATTATTATAGTTCGATTGTTTCACAATCTTCCGATGTTCTTCCTCTGACAAACTGTAGTGGACGTAACTTGCATTGTCTGGTGTGAACTTCACAAAAAATTGAGTCTCACATGAACCACTGAGTAGCCGGAGCACCTTGTGAATCATTCAGCAGCCGGAGCATCTTCATTTTCAGAATGTATGGCTGAGCATCACCCACTGAACCCCATTTGGAGAACGAATTTGTTGCACTTGGGTGTGGGACCCTGATTGGATATTGAATCTCAAAACCTTGTGAACAATATTGACAAGTGAGAATGTAGCGACAAGTTCTGCAAGAGGGTTTTCACAGCGAAGAGTATAAATAATCTTTTTTCTCCTTTCAACAGGTTGATAGGTTTTTTCTTGTGAAACGTATAACTTTTGTCCGACTGACCTCAGACTCCTATGACCATTTCTTGGGAGGAGCGGCTTCAGTGAGGTCAGTCGCTCTTGATCATCTTGTTCATCATTGTGTTTTCCGACTGATCGAACTGAAGTCAATCCAACACTGAAGTCGAAAAACTGAAGTCAATTTAATCCACAGGTCAATTAGTCCAAGTTAAATTTTGATTAAACAATTTTAGAGTGTAAAAATAATTCAGACACGCCCGATTTAAGAGTGTAGGAAGCTTTTTTTTTCTTCATCTTTCTTACATGGCGCCACAACTGAAAAACCCACCGAAGTTCACACTGGAGGAAGCAGTTTGTCAGAGGGAGGTATAGGTATTCAGTTCTTATAAGTTTCTTTTCTTCTTTCAATTTTGATTTCATGCTGTTCTTTTTTTACGAAAGATGTGCCATTGTCTTTTTTCCTATAATTTTTACTTAAAAGTGTGTTTTAACTCCTGCTCAGATTTGGATGCCGTCAAACAGTGCAGAAACCTGCATGAGTTGTGAGAAAAATGGAACAAGTAGGTACCTACGCCACCCATCCAGGCTGGGGGAACGCACCTGGACAGAATGTACTTTAGATCGAATGGTTTTTAGACCGAAAATTCGATCCAATCACCATTCGAACTAAAATGCATTCGAACTAAAAACACTTCGATCTAAAAACCATTCGATCTAAAAACCATTCGACCTAAAAACCGTTCGGACCTGCGCATTCGGTCTATTCGCCGTTCGGAGTAAAGTACATTCTGACAAAACGAGATTTATCCAAATGCAATTCGACCTAAAAATCATTCGATCTAATGTCATTCGATCTAAAAACCACTCGGAGTAAAACGCATTCGGACTAATCGCCATTCGAACTAATGCACATTCGGTCTAATGCACATTCGATCCAGATACGATTCGAAGTAATTTGGTTTCTGTCCAAGTGGCATTCGAACAAACTTCAGTTCGACCCACTGTCCATTCTTCTCGGCTGTTGACGTTAAACTTTGCAGATTCTGAATTTTTCCCAAAGACTGCGAGATGGAGAAGTTTGTTTTGAATCTGAACAGTTCCACATCTTGCAACCGCCTCTTTGTTTGTTTATCTGTGTATAGGTTTTGAACCGGTTAAGGTTAGGTTAGGTTAGGTTAGGTTAGGTTAGGTTGGTTGTGTTTCGATAAGTTAGACAATTTTTGGCTTTTAAATTATCCCCCAACAAATATCCCGACCCATTTTTGCAATGTTAAAGTGATGTTTAGGATTAAACCAACAAACAACCACAGCGAAAAAGCCAGACTTTTCGGAAATTTTTCGTTTTATTCACATTCGATGCAAACGACATTCGATCCAAACGCCACTCGAACAAAACCAATTCGGTGCAAAACTCGTTCGGGCTAAAATACATTCGAACCAAAAGCAATTCGAACCAAAAAACATTCGATCTAAAAACCATTCGAACTAAAAACCATTCGAACTTCTAACAATTCTGACCAAAAAACATTCGAACCGAAAACCATTCGAACTAAAAACCATTCGAACCAAAAAACGTTCGAACTAAAAACCATTCGAACTAAAAACAATTCGGACAAAAACCCATTCGGAGCAAACGTCGTTCGGACTAAAGTTCATTCGATCCAAAGTCAATTCGGACCAAAAGCCATTCGGACCAAAACCCACTCGGACCAGATGCCGTTCGGACTAAGTCCATTCGGCCTAAAATTCATTCTGCCCAAACAACATTCGGTCCACTTCCCCCTATCCTCCAGGCTCATTTGTT
>JASGXE010005565.1:0-23467 GCA_030068105.1 Sinentomon sp. SZTP_YWyxl
CTGGGGTCAGTTAGGTACGAGTAGGTACTTGGTGACGCAGATACTTGTATTTTATTTACCTGTAACGCAGACACTTGACACTTGGTTCGAATCGAACGAAACTGGTTCGAGAAATGTGTACAGGACACTCCAGGCAGTGTGACCCCAGAAAAGAGTCCCACATCGGTTGAGCAAAATCCGCAACCATGCGCGCACACTTCTGACTACAAGCAATTTGCAAAGGGTGATGATGAGTGCATGTTTTTCACGAGTGCACGAAAAATGTCATTTGTGCACTGGTTTCTGTTGCCGGTTTTTTGGCATCTGTGAGCGTGATCTCCGAAACTTTTTTTCTTTTTACTCTCATGCAGGCGGAAGAAAATAAAGCACCAGATTGATTTGTAACAAGGCTTTCTATGTGTCAGGTTTTGACATCGATTCTGAAAAAGGATCGTTCATTGTGCAGCATATGGAGTTTTTGAAAAATCTCAACAAGTGCACATTTTTAAGGACATGTATTTATTTTATTTATTTATTAATTTGAAATAAATCAACGATTATGTCGAACGTCAAAGTTTGTCGAACTTCAATGTCACTCGATTACATCAATTTCGTCACGACTGTACCTACACTTAAACTGTCGCAACATTTTGGAGTTCATTGTCAACTCAGGCGCCGGATATAAAAAAATCAATGCAAGCATGTACTGAAAACATAACAGTCGTGTGAGGCATGAAGTTGCATTGATTGACAGGTGTGGTGCCCATACCGTATTCGCATGATTGATGACATGAATGATGAATGCCTTTATACTCCTGATATATTGATGATTTTGTTACGATTTTGAAAAGTGCGTGCACGCAGTGCATCGCTGTCCTGTACGGTCCGTACGATTTCGAATTCTGAAAAATGAACTTAAGGGCCGAATTCGGAAAAGTATAGAAATTGAGGGTCATTCCCTGTTTTTGCAAACACCGAAAGAAATGCTGGCATGACGCGACTGACATGTCCAACAAAAAACAATGAATCATTCACAGCAGCGTGAACATCATCAATTTCTCTGACTCGATGTTGCACGCCCTTGGTCGAGATGTTTTTCTTCTTTTCAACGACAATTTGTCCATTTAAAAGAAATCTTTTTGCTCTTTTGCCCACCACTTTTCCAACTCATCGTCAACTTTTATCTTTTTCTTTTTTTTTTCCATAATAGGGGCACTTTCCTGAGAGATTTCAGCACCTTTTGGACCAATGTCACTTCCGATGTCTTCACAGTGAATCGTCTATCATCACCTACTGATCAGTCAAATGCAGATTCAGAATTATCACCAAAGTTGGCCAGAGAAACTACAACAAGCAGAACAACGCTCTCAACGCATTTCGACTTTGGTCGGGTAAATAATACGGAGCCTTTCAGAATAGCCGGGCCATAGGAGAGTTTTCAGACTTTTGAAAGCACGGGGCAATGTCATTCCCCATTTCACATGCGCCGCAAAACACATCACACGAAGGAATGCATTTAACGGCACTTACTAGATGGGGAATAACATTGCCCCGTGCTTCAAAAGTCTGACAAAAATCTCCTATGGCCCGAGTATTTAGAATGGCTGTGAATATCCTTTTTTGGAAAGGATATACCTTTCTTTGGAAAGGTGTTTATCCATTCTTTGGAAAGGATATATCCTACCTTTCTTTGGAAAGGTATTTATCCTTTCTTTGGAAAGGATATACCTTTCTTTGGAAAGGATACTATCCTTTCTTTGGAAAGTACGTATATTCGTACTTTCCTTTCTTTGGCCGGGGTTAGGTTAGGGGTTTTAAATTTCTCATTTGGGTACAAAAGTGTACCGCGACTACCTAAACAGTTTTCCCAACTTTCATTCACCGGAGGCAGAACAACAAAAACATCTCCAACACGAGAGGTTGGAGTTAAGGTTAGGTATCGGAAAGAAAGGCCGAATGCCTGGAAAATAGCTGTTGCCCTTATTTTTGTTTTTATTCAATTTATCTCGTGTCTCACAGAACCCAGCCTCACCTGATGACCAAACCAAACCTACCCAAACTTGGGTTTCTTCCAAACCAGACTTCCAAACCGAACTGGATATAGGCTTCAAAAAGGTTGACTTCCTTTCAAGCGTCAATCAGGAACATGAACCAAAAATGACTAAAATAATTTGATAGGCAATAGGCAATTGAAATTGGTTCACGCTCATTCCGCCCTGGGTGGTCACGGATGTTTTTCTCCGTCAAAAGGCTGATGGCAGGCCAACTGGCGGGATACTTTAGCCGGTTGAAATGCGTCAAAACGTTTGCGATGAGGTGCTCGTATATGTGTGAATGAAGACTCGTGGAAGGGCAGCACACTTTCTCCGCTCGGCTTCAGCGGTAAGATTCTGCGAACGATTGCGATAATTAACCAGGAAGGAATGCGTTCTGCCTCGGTGGGGGCAGAAAGCATTTGGGGGCAAGCGAATGGATTCACGACTTTGCAAGGAAGGGGTGACCACTCTCACCAGCTGTTGGAAGTAAAACTTTCAACTGAATGGTTTGGAGAAAGTTTGAACGTCGTTTTGGGAGACATTTCAAAGCTTGCTGATAATGCCGATTATCACCCTGAAAGGGTCAAAATACTTACAATGTATCCTTGTTGGGTTGCTGATTGGGAAATTCATTCTGGCCATTTGACCATTTTCCCATTTTGGTTTCTTGGCATTTTCCAGTTTCACGCTCCACATTGAATGGCTCGCAACAAAACGTTTTGTTGTTTTTCTTTGTTCTTCTCAAGAAGCTATGGGAAATTGCCAATTTCGAAAACAATCAGCCCATCCCCATGCACATCGCGACATGCAGATTCAAAAACCCCACAACGATCCACAATGATCTCAATTCCGAGAGAAAGGACACGGTCAGAATGCCATCATACTCTGCCTGAAACTGTCATTTCTGGTTGCTGAAGGCATTGGTTGCTGAAGGCGCACGCTTTCGTTTGATGGGCGATTTTGACATCCTCCTGTGTGTATTTTTGGCGCAGTGAAGGCCTGCATTTCGAACTAGATCCGTAAAGGTTCTCCAAGCAAGCGTTTATTGTTATTGCCATTAGTTATGAAATAGTTGGCATTGTCCGATTGAAAATGCCAATTTGTTTCAGGGGTTGGGTTGGCCTCAAAGGCAACAACCGTGAAATTGGTATGGCCATGGCAAGTGACAACTGACGAGCGAGTCAAACCGGCTTTTGTGTTTGTTCGGGAAAAGGTGCAATTTCTGACAAAGTAACCTGTAAATCTAATGTAATGGACAATTTCTCGCTTCTGCTCTCGGCAGAAATTGACCTCCAATGTGATGTCATCGTTGGAAATGCAATTTCGTAAAATGCTATGACGTGAGATGTCAAGTTCGTGTCTCGTTGCCGTTACCGGGGGCGTATTTTATTAATCTACTTACGACATTCAAAATATGCGGACCATGGGAGATTTTTGTAGACTTTTGAAGCACGGGGCAATGTTATTCCTCACACGGAACTTATCAAGAGTCCTCGAACATAGGCGATATTTTGGAGGCCAGGCAAATACAGGGGCTATCTAATTTCAACAGGTCGAGATGCAACTTCACACCTCACACGAGTGTCATGATGTTTTGCAGCGCGCGATGCCATGTATTCTGAATGGCGCCTGAGTTAAAACCGAGCTCCAATAGTAAGCGCTGTTAAATTCATTCCCACATGTAGGTAATGTGTTTTGCGGCGCATGAGTAATGGGGAATTACATTGCGCCGTGCTTTCAAAAGTCTGAAAAACTCGCCTCTGGCCCGGGTATTCAGAATGGCTCCGTATCCGAATCGGGAGATATCCCGACTTTTCGCGTGAACAAAAAGCAAATAAAAGCTAACTTAACCCAACCTGAACTCGATTGGCGGACTTCCGTGCGCTTGAATTATTGGACAGAAGAAACTCCTCACAATGAGTAAATTACACGCGAGTGGGTTTTGGGGCACTTTTCTGCGTTTGCTATGCACCTACATACCAACAAAAGAATATCTAATTCAACTGTGACGCTTTCATGCAGAAGGACGCTTACATGGCCGTCATTGCTATGTTTTCCCGAATTTCGAACTGCCAATATAGGTACTGGACTGGAATAATGTCAAAAATGTCAAAAAAGGAATAGGTAATGTCAGAAGACATGCAGTGCTTAAAATTTAAAGACAATTTTTTTGAAAAGGGCAGGAACGTTTTAAAAAGGGCCGCCTGGGTCTGTGCCTTTTTCGAAAGAACAAAAAGAGGACAAGGATTCCGGAAAAAGAAGACACACATATGCATCAAGCCCAGTCACTTTCTTTGCAAAAACAACGTGCAAAAGATAAAAAATATCGCGCATGGTCTCGATTTTGCAGGGCTTCCACCACCTAAGCGAAAACAACTGCCGACTCCGAGAGCCGGCATCCTGGGTCGACTGGCTCAAAGCCAGTTGAGCTGCAGAAAATAGACGGTGAGCTGCAGAAGCTGCAATATTTGGCCCAATCGCACGAAACTTGTTGTTTACTTACACAAATGCATCCGAAAAAGATCACCAATGAAGGATTTCGCCTGTGGCACCAGAAAAACAAGTACCAACCAGCATAACAAAGCTTGTTCGCCGACGAACGCAACGCATTTGTCATGGAACAAAATCAGTTATTTTCAAAACTCCGTCGCATTTTGATTTTTGCTCATTTTGGGCATCTTTTCGGAATGCGGGGCCATTTCTCAATGCCAGAATGTGGCTTTTTTTTATGAAAAAACGCTCTGACACGCTCTGTACACGCATCAATATTGTTTGCCTTGCGGCCAGGAATGGTCCTGATCATGAGAAATCCCATTGGCGGTCAGTTGTCCAAGCAGAAATTGATGCGTTAAGAAGTGATACTTCGAAGTGAAATTCCCACCAAATGATAAAAATCGAATTTTGTTCTCACGTCGGGATCTTTCATTTTGTTGCAGCCTGCCGAATCCGAACAACTTCAAGAACATGAAGTATACACCGGCTGCTTTGATACGAAGGGCTGTTTCGGTCAGCCGGCAGGGTGCGAAAGCTCGAGCAATTGTCAAATGATGGTCACTTACAAGAAGACGGCAGACACATATGAATTCGAATTGTATGGAACAAGTCAGAACTATGTGGCTTCTGGATTGTCCGATGACGATAAGATGGTAAGAATGACTTTTGATTGAAGCATGCCAGTGGGACATCATTTTGGTGCAGTTGCACATGTTGGGGAAATTCGTTATTTCGCATCATCATTTCATTCAGACCCAAGGGAGTTCAATCGTCGACCTGAATTTTCTTGCCAGGCCATTGTTCCGATTTTGTTCCTTCAGGAAATCGCAACTGAATTTTTTTTACATTTCACACCAGTTCTGGATCAACGTTTTGACAATTTCGAGGTTGACTTCTCATTTTACTTGAAATTTACGCAAGTGGACTCGAAAAAAATATTCGAAAAGCAGAAAATGCTTTATATCTAAATAATCATGCTTATAATCATGCTTTGGCGGAAGCTAGAATAATTCATTCTGCAAATAGGGAGCGACCGAAAACTGTCAGATTCGGCACAGAAGGCCAGAAATTGAGACTTTGGTGCATGTTTGAATGGAAGTGTCTGTGAAGCATTTTTTGTTCATGTCTTCAAATGGAATGGAATAAGGTGTAGCAACTAGTCGCAAGTTTCCACAAATTTCAGGAATGGCTGTCCGCATTGTATCCCACTTCCTTGAGTTACATCACCCAGATTTAATACAATTATTGTTGAATTGTCTTTCAGAACACTGCTAGTGTCGTCGAATGCCAGATAAGTGCGTCACAAACCAACCCTGAGCTACACATGTCTTGGAATATTGAACAGGGATATGGTAACCAGAGACAGCCGTCCAGTGTAAGTTTTCAGATAATAATTATTGTTTGGGAAATAAAACTTGTTCAGTGAGGGGAAGCTGGTGTGCATTCTGCGATCGTTGGATATGGGAGTTTGCATTTCATGGGGTCGGGGTTATTACCAAAATGAGTAAAGTTGTTGTGGAGTTTCGTTGGAGGTTTTGGCTCGGGGCAAAGGCGATTTTGTGGCACGGCTGCACCGTTGGAGTCTCGGGTAGTGCAGAGCCCGTTTCAGGGGAAGAATAAAGAAATTAATATAAAATAAAATATTATGAAAGAATAAAGAAGCAAAATCCAAAGGAAATTAAGAGGAGAGACACGATCAATCATTTCAGGAGGACGAAAAAAAAGAGACTTTTTTTCCACCCATCGGCATTCCCAATCCAAAAACATCCACCTCTCAACTGCGTCACTTTGGTGGTTCTGTGACAAGAAGAAACTTGTCCTTTTATGGGGTATTTACAGCCAATATTTTCTTGTGATTTACATACACGAAACACCAAAATGTTTCATTGAAAACATTGCATGGAATGCACAATGTAATTTTCCGTTTTTTATCCCAATGACCCAGCCTCAGAGCAGTGTCTGCATGAAGTACCAAAATGCTTAGATCTTCTAATTTCAAACCTGGTGTTTTGTATTTTATTTCAGGACGGCGTGCAACTGATAAAAAGTTCAATCGAAAACGGTTACCTCTATTGCCATTTCACAAGAAATCCAATCACAACTGTCCAGGGACGGGAATACAACTTGGCTCGGAATCATTTTCTACTTCTGGCAAAAGGGGATGGTCCGAACGATGACAACAATGGTTCGTCCGTTTGACGACATGAAAATATTGATGCAACAATCCAAAACCAAAGAGAATGGGTTTCACGCATGCGTAAAAATTTTGTAAAGCAATCAGTTGGGTATTTTTTGGTAAAAACTGATGGATGGAACAAGAAAGCGTGAATACTGGGTTTGTCTTTTCCTGCGAATCAATATGATGGCCATGACATGGTCGTTTCAAGATGCATCTTGAAATGCCATCTGTAATCCATGACGGAATGACAAAAAAAAGCTGCAAGTGAACCCAGCAACAAGTTGCAAAATTATTAAAAAAAACGTTGCAACATCATTCAAATGATCACCTCTGATCAGTGGCGTGGAGAGCTTTTGGGTGGGTGGGGGTGCTAGGGGGCACAGCCTTTAGCAGGGGGTTTGTCAATTTTGACCGTTTTTCGGCGCCAGGGTCCTTTTCTTCGTTGACGTTCTTGAAAATGTACTTGTACTTTTGAGACAAAAAGGGCAGGGGCACAAGTCCCCGGTGACCTGCCCTTCCCCACGCAAATGCCTTCGACAGTCAGCAAGAGCAATTATTTTCTGTGATGTCAAGAGCGCAGAGCAATTAGAACACCACCTTACCTCAGCATAACACTCTCCACTGATCAACCTGCTTTGAGAACAGTTTTGAACGAATGAATGGTGCCAATCAACGGAAATATTTTGAGACACAATAACAAAATTGATTAATTTTCTCAAGCCTGATTTCTCGCCGAATTTCCCTTGCCATACGAAAGTAACCTGCTGTTCGTATTCTGTTTTATTGTTACCACCCGCAGGTGTTGGTGTCGGATATCACTTTGCAAACAGGGTAGCATCCGCCAGTGCCGTTGATCTTAGCTCAGTTGGTGCCGTTGGTGCTGCATCGAAGCTGTTACTCCGACTCCACGGATCATTCATGATTGCAGCTTGGATTGGAACAGCGTCTTGTGGAATTATGCTTGCCAGATACTTCAAGCAGACATGGGTTGGGAAGCAGATGTTTGGAAAGGACCTGTGGTTTGTTGTAAGTGCTCGAACGCAACATGTGTTTGCCACTTTATTTTCCAACTTGATTCACCTGTAGGTAGGTCTACTCATAATCACTTTATTTTTCGTGCCACTCCTTATTCCTCTTTGAAGATCCCAACTCATTCATCAACCTTTCCCATAATTTCTCATTGCCATGTCATCCGCTCGTTTTCAGAATTTTTTTGGTTAAGTAGTTTATGAGACACAATTATTGCATGATCACAGGGAAAGATTTTCAGAAAACAGCTGTGCTATTCGCCATGCAATAATTACGTACCCCATTTTTTGCCAATATGCGGCACATGGTGTGCCTTTTCTTCGGGTTGTTGGTTGGGTCAGGTTAGATTTGGCTGGGTTAAGTTCGGTTGGGTAGAGTTCGCTGTGTAGTGAAATTGAAACCTAACGACTTGGACCTCAACTAACCCAATCTGCAGGAGCAAAGAATTAAAGCAGGAACAAAAAAGAGCAGGAATAAAGAAAATGCGAAAAGAAAACTGTTTGCCGATAAGGTTGGTGAGATGGAGAGGTGCCAATTGCATGACACAGAGAAAAGCCACACGCTGTACCGTCTGATGGTGCCATGATGGGAACATAATTGCATGGTTCAGAGCAGTTTTTTACGAAAATGTTTCCTGCGAGCGTGCAGTTGTGTCCTCCCTTATAAACGACATAACTCGTTTTTTTCAGAATCAATATCTTTGGAGTTTCCTCCTATGGAATACATACATAACGGTACACAACCAATGTCTGAGTAAAGGTATACAACCAATGTTTCTCCCTTTTTGGAATCCCATTTCCCTGACCTTTGTTGAGTCACTTACTGGCCAAAATCAAGTGTTGCTTCTAAATAGGGCTCTCGGTTAGAGCCCCAGTGGGGTTCCAAGGGGAGAGAAGCTGAAGAAGTTTTGAAATTTGAGTGTTCATTTTGGCCTCAAAATTCATTTTCTCGAACATATGGCCAAGAGTAGGAATCCTGATGAATTGATGATCCTTCTGAACCCGCGATTTTGCCCGACTTTTAGCACCTGTTTGAGCATCTCTCAAACCTTGATGTGATTCCACGATTCTCTGACCCTGGAAACTCTGTTCAAAATGAACCGGACGAATGTTGTTTTGTTAAGAGTTTGCTGTGAGTGTGCTGGAAAACTGTTTGGGTGCCCAACCATTGCCACGAAAAGTATTTTCTCAAGTAAAAAATCGCAGATATCCTTGCCTCTCAGCTGTTCTTGGTGCCGTTTTGAATGTTCAATAGTGTGGGGCCAGTCTTATCCAACCAAGTCAGATATGCAGCATTTCGCAGGACTGCTGCCAAAATTCAATTTATCAAGCAGAATGCTGGCTTAGTTGTTTATAAGTGGGGGCACAATTGCACGATCGCATTTTCAGAAACATTTTTTTCATACATTTTCTGAAACAAGCCGTATTCTTTCGTTTAGCCGCGCAATCCACCTTTGGCGCCAGCACAAGGCCAGGGTGCGCTTTTTCTCCGTTATATAGTCGGTTAGGTTAGGTCACGAGTGGTTTGGGTTGGGGACAGGTGAACTGAGGTCAGGGTTCTCAAAAAAGGTAGTGCAACTGAAATCTAACTTAAAACAACCTGGACCTAACCAAACCCAGTTTAACCGAACCTGACCTGACACATTTGACTCTAAACAACTTAAGACGAGAAGTAAACACTACATATTTTTCTCAGCCTGCAATAAAAATGGAATGAGGACTTTGGCAGTATGATGCGGTCTTTTTCCCACAGGAGCCCCATAAAATTGCATAACGGCGAACAGCAGGTCTTTACAACCAAAGTGTACAGCTCCAGTAATGTCATCAAATTTTCTAAGCCCAGTCGGTATCTTTACAAGCATATTGGAAACATTTTGACTTCATGCAGAGCATTGACGGGAGCAAATGGTCACTGCCATGGTCAACAATGGGAAAACAGAAACAACGAGCCTGAATTTTGTTTGCTGGTCAATTTGATGTGGCCAACGCGATTGAGAGCATTTTGTGCAATAGAGCATATTCTGCTATAAAGAGCACTCAGTTTTTAAAAAGAGCACTCAGTTTTGACAGTTTTGAGTGAATTTTTGAAGACACTCTTGAAAAATGTGGAAGGCAGGAAACCTTGGAACCCCACCAAAGTCCCAGGTTTCGGACACAGTCATTTCACACTGAAGTCAAATCGCCAGAGAAATGTAATTTGCCACCAAATCAACTTTTTTCGAGATTGGAGGACCAACGCAATTGGTTGATATTTTGTTCGTATTAAAGCCAGCCAATTTTCACAGGACCATTTTCACGGAACAAATACAGAAAAGAACAAAGCACATAAAAATGCGAGTTATCAACCTTATCTTATTCGCAGCAACACAACTTTTTTTTGCTTTTTCTGTGGGATATTTCACAAAGAAGGCTCTGTGAATGATCCCTGGTCCACAAAAGTTTCATTGCACTCTTTGTTCCAAACCAAAGAAACCAACTTGTACTTGGATGTTTTCAGGTGTGTGCTCACTTTTAAATGCTTTTACAATCTGTTTTTGATTTTGCAGTGGCACAGAGCATTCATGGTGACTACCTGGTGCCTAACGCTCATTGGCTTTGGCTTGATATTTGGCTATGTGAAAGGTTGGATCCAATCCACGCAAATATCAGCTCAAGCACATGCTGTCCTAGGATGCATTGTGACAGGGTTGGCTTTTTTCCAGCCAATCGCAGCATACTTTAGACCTCATCCTGGGACACCAAAGCGGGCCATTTTCAACTGGCTGCACTGGATGGGTGGAAATACTGCACACATTCTTGGAAGTAAGTGTTCTGACATTTATCTTTCGATGTTTTGATGAAAGCTACCCAGGAATTGTTTATTGCATTTGTCGCTGTGCAATATCCAATATCAGAGAATGAAGATTATGGCAGTGTGTCATAAAGTGAAGGAAGTCTCAGCTGCTCCCTCACCCTCTACAAATTTGTGTGTGATCAAATCTGCACCAAAGCAATGCAGAGCAAAAACTAATTGTTGGTAATTTCTGACCGTCTTGTTTGGTTGTTATTTCTTCTCCCATCTAAGCCTGGTCTTTGGCAAAATTCCCAAGTGCAAAAAATTACAACAAGATGGCATTAATCGGCATTATTGTAAACCTACGTTTTTTTCTTAACAAGGTACAAAACTCTGGCAATCAAGTCTGCAACTTGCAAGATTCCTTTCTTGTTTCAAATTTTATTCTGATTTTATCTTTCAAAAACATTGAAAACCTGCTTGATTCCTGTTGACAAAATAAACCAGGAACAAACCATTTTAAAAAAATAAGATACAAGGGCAGTACTTACTCTGCCAGAGTTGTACCACTGTTTCAGAAGAAGCACCGCCCTTGTACCTGACAATGCCCTCTGCAGTCCTCAGAACCATACAATTAAAAAATGCTTTATAAAAATCCAACGGTCTCAGGTACTTAAACCCAGGATCTTACCGCATAACAATGCACTGCGATGGTTAGAAAAAAGGGAAAAGCATATTTTCTTATGCACATCTTTTACTTCTTCGTTGACAGATGTTATGAAAATTTGCCAAGAGGCTTGCATCAAGCATTCATGCTGATGAGAAAGAAATGATGGGCCTTTATTGGCCCATTTTCCAATTCAACCAGATAAAAATCTTCAGCCATGTTGTGGTCCAGTTTTTCT
The DNA here is from genome assembly GCA_030068105.1 of Sinentomon sp. SZTP_YWyxl. NCBI lineage: Eukaryota > Metazoa > Arthropoda > Protura > Sinentomata > Sinentomidae > Sinentomon > Sinentomon sp. SZTP_YWyxl. The sequence goes on from JASGXE010005565.1 coordinate 11,394, forward strand.
CCCCACCACTGCGCACGGTGCCTTCAATGGGCATTTTGTGCAACTGTTTTTTCTACATGCTTTTAATGGGCATTTTAATTATTGTTGAATTTTTCCAGTTGTGACCATCTTCTTGGCAGAGACACTCGTTCCTGCAGAACTTCCACACTGGATCGATTGGATATTGGTCGCATATGTGCTCGTCTATGTCGTAACTCACTTGACAATGTCGGTAAGTTTGTGGGGCACATATCAGCAATCTCCAAATGAAGTTTGCTTATTGGAAAGATTGCTTGCAATAAGATTTTGTTCCTTTTTCAAGTGGTGATACCAATACATCTCACATATGATACTGATGATGCAAAGAAAATTACCTCGCTTATTCCATTTTCAGGCATATTCTAGTTGTGTTTTTGCATGTTTCATCCCTTAAAACGTGGATTGTAGATTACGCCTACGATTAAAATGCAGGCCTCTTCCCTCAATGAAGTTACATCCTGGTTGACAGCTCTCACAGACGTGCTATTTTTCCATAGCCTGATGACTGTTTTTATTTAACCATTCTAGTAAAAAGATTGTCGATATTTTAGCCAAAAGTTTCTGATCCAAACGTTTTTTTTTAATAATTTTTCCATATGAGAAGCAAAAATATGTCATGATATGCACACAACAAAATGCCATCATGGAACAGTTCCTAAGCAGGAAGCAAATTCAACATCTCATTTTGGGTTTAAGGCTATTGCTGATTATTTTTCCTTTTTTTCAGTTTCAGACATGTTGGGCAGAGAGACGAGCATCATCACAAGTCAACACATTCCAGCTGAAGGACCTTGGCCCAGGGCGTGTCATCCACACAAGTTCTGGAGAGAAAAAAGATGCCCCTGTATGTTTTTATTGCAAATATTGTGATTTGTCCCATTTTTAATAAGCGCACCGGGTCACTGGGAAAATCAGCCACATTGACTATGCTGATATGTGGAAATGATATCGGAAGCGGTGATAAATCTGAACAGATTATTGCCTTTTTTATCCTTCAACAAACAACCTCGTTCTTTCATCTTGAATAGAATGTGATTTCAGCCTACCTTTCCGGTACCTATTATGTAATTGGTCTGATGGAAAAGATCAGAGGCTCCAACTATGAATGACTTCACTACCTGTGTACATATGTACCTACCTACTAAGTGTGAAGGACATCAAGCTGCAGCTGATGAGAAGGCTGCAGGAGAAAGTTGAAATTTTAGTTGAAGGATGGGAAACATTTTAAACACATGGCAGATAACTTGTGAGTGTAAGTTGTGAACGTGCCTTTGAAAAAGACTTAAAAATGAGAATGTGCTGTAAAGATTTGCAGTGCAAGAAGAGCAGTGTAGGTACATCAGTATTGTGTAGAATTGTAACCTGAACCAATTTTCAGGAAAGTGCACATCGCAAATAGCCTGATGCTAATTTACGTAGGCCTATATTGTTCCTACTGGGATGGTATTCAATACTCGACAACAACATTATTCATTCAATTTTCAGCTGCAACATTCACAATGAAAAGATGTAACGTTGGCATTGTGATCTTCATGCAAAAAAAGATGGGTAGGTATAATTAAAATGCTTGCAAGAATGATGATAATCCCAGCCAAAAGGATTTAGGTTGATCAGGCAGTGGAGGCACACCAAAGCATAAATATTTTTGTGCTGGCCTCCACTAAACACCTCTATTATGAGCTTATATTTTTATATTTTTTTTCAGGGTTCATCGTTCAGGAAGGCAGTTCTGGGACTTTACCTGTTTTTCATTATAGGAGTGACAATAGCACTCATTGCCATAGTAGCACTAGCGCCAATTGAATCGACAGTTACAAAGTTGGTAAACAGTATTGGAAACTCTTAGATGCGCTTGGAAGCATGCATCTGTCACCGCAGCTTCATTTGACCAAGTCATTTTTGCTGCATCCTAAGGAACAATTCCTCAACCCCTTTTTATAACGGCTGTGATTCTGCAGTGCTGTTTGCCATTCTATTTCACTGCTGTTTGCCAACATTGAAGTTCACTCGGTCACAACGCCTCCGAAGCCACCTCAGCATACTAACAACAAATGCTAATTTTTGCTCTTCGTAAATGCATTTCATCATTGTTCCTTCCTCAATCCTGATCAATGAAGATAGTTAGCATTTTCAGATGCATTGCTGTACTGCTTGCCTGATGCACTGTATTTTTTTTTAGTTATTTGTGCATTTCATTTTAGTGACTACTTGTGATTGAGTTTATGCTTTTTAAATGCATTTTGCTTTGCATGCCTGATACAATGTGTTTTTTTCATCTCATTATTGTTCAGTCTGCTTTAATATGTATATTTTTTTACAAATGTGTTAAATCATCAACTGATTTGATAGTTGGTCTAACGAAGGACAAAGGATGTAAGCACTCGTGTTAAGTTATTCCACCTGTTTTGCATGCGTGTATTCCTCAAACAAAAGTTGGCGTTTTGTAAATATTGGCTCTGTGCTCTCTCACCTGTATGATATTGCAAACGTCTAAAATTTAGATGTCATTCTAGCACTGGTGAAATGACAGTAGTTTGATTTCACTTCCCCAAAAACGACAGTGTCCATCGTGCTTGCATTTAGGATTCTCTTGTAGACAGTGCCAGAAGTGTTGTCAAAATTTGCATTAGACCAAGCAAGTTTGTGCTAGTTTCTGTCAACTAACAAGTTTGAATCGCTGGGTTTGATGTCCACACTTGTGCAGGATATCTGAAATGCTGGGAGAGTTACTAGAATGCTAGTTTTGAACTACCATTTTGTCTGAATCACTTGGCTATCATCAACCGTGTTTTGGGCTACTTCCTAGACTTTGTGCTTGAACTGGCAAGATTGGGTCAGACAATATCAAATTTGGCATTTGAAGAAGCAAGTTCCATAAGCAAAATGGACCACACTAAAATTCTGTAACCAGAAAAACCAAACTCCACTCCGCAAACAAGCTATTTTTGGTAATGATCCCTCGTCACTCTACTTTGGATAGCTACCATGTCTACGAATGTTCTTACAAACAACAGAAATTGGGTCATATTTAAGTTCTAATCAAGTACGTCACAGTGACTTGGGTGCTGCATGACCTTGTGAATTGGCAATTTCTTAAAGCTTTCCACTTTGCTAGGAACCACATATCCACTTTCGAAGGAAAAATATCAAAACAGGAGCAGCAAAGTGGGGTTCGGGGGATATACTTTCAGTTTGAAATCGGATTTACACACCTCGATTCTCCTCACTCCTTGGGAAAAAGAAAACAAAATGCACACACCAAGTGGGGTCTGGACAACGAAAATATTGTCAGCCATTGCGATGCCTATTGCCCATGGCACCTGCTTTTTTCTCTATGGTTAACAATAATTACCCATGCTGTGAATTCCTTTTAATTTAAAAACTGTGCTTGCGTGTGCGTATGCGCCGATTTTATTCTTACAATATCAATTGATAAGTGATACCTAATTTCTCCCACATTCGTGATTTTTTGAGTATCTAATTGTGCAACTGGTGAGTCTTTGCTGGATCGACATGAGAAATCGTGTTTTGCAAAAGTTGAATCTCTCAATTTTGTTGTAGAGTGGAATAAACAAAAAAAAAAAAAAAATTGGACCAGAACAAAGTATGGGATACTGAAAATAGGCACCAAATATGCAAACACCTATCAAGATGCCTACCTAATGCATTTTTCTCAATTTCTTTTGAACCTTTGCAGCATGAAATGATTCCGAGATTTGCCCCACCATGGTCAACCGTTGGAGATGATGCTGGGTGGTTTTTTATTTTTGACTGGTGCTAATAGAAAGCATTCACTATCTAGCAACATCCAGATAATGATTGTATTATTGGATTGTCTGCCACGTGTTAGAATAAATTGAATATTGCATTGTTAGGTAATGTTTTCCATTGCCTTGGTCGCATCTTCTGCTTGGATGCCCATGCTTGATCGTATTTTCTTATTTTTTTGTAAATGCTGTTCCTGTTGGCAGGTACAATACCTACCTATTTAGAAATCCTGTCCATGCTACATGATGAAAAGAATAGAAATCCTGTCCATACTACATGATGAAAAGAAAACAAAGTTTACAACAATGGAAATGCAAGTTTAAAAATGTTGCATTCTTCTGGGATAAAGCCCGCAACAGGTGTTGCATGGTCTCAAGCAGAGCCTCAGTGGGGTTTCAATGGGTCAACACTCTGATGGGGCTGCAGGGGACGAAGGAACCTCATAACCCTAAAAACTTTCAATTTGTGATCATGGGAGTGGGCAGGTTTGCTTAGTCAGGTCATTGTTTTCTTCTCATTGACATATGTATGTCAGCCAAAAAGTCAGTGAAGGACAATCATCCCAGTCACAGCAAATCTTAAGACTAACAAGGACATTCCAGGATGAAAGTCTAATTAGGACTTCACACTTCCAAAGATGCTTGGACACCTTGGGGATTAAGTTAGCTTATTGTTGCTGGTGCAACCAAGTTCTATCTCAATGGAACACCTTTTCTTTTGTTTTTCTGAATACTGATTTTTTGTATTTGTGCACAAAAAGAATGGTGAAATGTTGTCATGAATGAAACGAGTGATGAATGATGATTGGAGCTGCACCCATTCCATCAATCAGCCTAATTTGTACCTTTGAAAAATGCAGCATTGGGGAGATAACATGAGAAAGAAAACAGATGATAAAAAACAGCTGGCTGAGCCATTTGGATGCTTGAGTTTCAATGTCAAAGATGTGCAAAATGTTCACACCTGGTACAAACAAACAAAGTTTTTTACTCCAAACCTCCTTTTACAAAAAAAAAGCAATTTCTCGCTATTTCAAATGTGCTGATGGACTGGGAAATTTACTCGTATCCCAACGAGATACCTAATTGTAGGCTTCGACATTTGGGTTACAGGATTTTGTGCAACTTTTGCCATTGCAAGAATTTGGTTTGGACCCCCATGTCAGAAATTTGCCCTTCTAATCCCTTATTGCCAGTTCCCAATGACCAGGGATGACAATCCAATCTTGAACAGCTGCAATGGATGAAGCAATGTCAAGGAGTGGGAAATATCTTGCTCTTCACTGGTCCGGTTTATACTGGAAAATAGAACATATTTTGGTTTAAAGTGGAAAATAGACAATCCATATGGGTGCATATGTCGTGAAATAGACATAGGGCTTATGCACCCATATGTATTTCACTGACTTTCTGTGTTAATTTTCAAGTCCATTTTATTGCAAACAATTTGCACAATCGGGCTCATTTTAGAATCACTTAAGAGAAAGAAAACAAATGTGTGATAAGGAATTCTTGAGCCTTACAATAACTTCAGCAGTGGCATCACCTAATCATATGGAAAGCTTGCAGCTTGCTTACTTGTAAAATGGAGCACAGCGTCAAATCATCAAATTCCCAGGCTGGATTGACGATGGATGATTGTTTCGTTTGCTGTGAAATTTTCCTAAAATAATTTATTTTAATAAAAAGAATTTTCGCTGTTGTCCTCCATTATTGTGTTGCTCAGTGTTGTGAGCAGTGTTCTTCACAATTTTCTTAAACATTTTAGCACCGCACATTCATGGGATGGACAGGAAAAGTCAAGTGGCAGAGGGACCTATCTGCTTCTTCGCCATTGATGATACAGAAAGACCGTTTTCTGCAAAAGAAGTTGCCCAAAAACGTTGTGGCGGCGGAATTAATGTACCCATACATGTGTTTTTCCAGTATAACTATTGCCTCCGAAACATTTTTTCATTCTTTTTAATCTTATGCAGGCAGAAATTAAAGAGCCAGATTGCAACAAAGTGTTCTGGAGGTGTCAGATTTTGACCACGGTTACAAAAGAGAATCTTCAATTTCTGCAGAATAGAGCTTTTTTCCGAAATTTATAACAGTTGCAATTTTTTTTATATGTATGAGTACGTTAATTCCGTCGTCGCAATACCCACAGCCACCAATGACAGGAAAGCAGACTTCAGCAGAAAGATTAAGTGACTTCAGAACAGGGCATACCTAAGTGACTGCAGCAGAGAGCATACCCAAATCACAAGCTGTTAAAGCCAAAACTATGGTGCACATCCATTTCAATAAAAAATTTGATGAGTCTGCCTCTTGAAAATTGCCTGCATTGGCAACACCCACTTTGTTGACAGCTATTTCCAGATCTCATGAGGGAGTTTATTCCCAGATCTTAAAGGCACTTTAGTTACCGACCGCTATTGAACACCTTGATTTTTTGCACACAACCAGGACCCAGTGGTACAACAAGCAGAACAGTCTTCGAAGCTTGGGTTGGACATAGGGGGCAGGGGGTTACCCCTGACCTCCGGCCGAGGTTCCTATACCCCTGGGCCCTGGCCTTTTTATTTTACGAGGGTACCACGGTACTGAAAATCATCTCAATTTCTTCTTTTCTGACACCCATCCCAAATTGGAACGTACATTAAAAATACTCAAGTTTCAACTTAGCCATTCAGAATGTTCAGTTTGGAGCGAACTGCTGCAGTGAAATGCTCCTCAGAAAAATGCAGGATATTTGGGGAAAGACATCGCTGGTTCCACAAAAAAAAGAGCTGGTTCCACAAAAAAGGGTGCTATGGAAGAAGCAATTTCTGTTTTTTAATAAAATGGGAGGCACAAAAGATGAATGCCTGCTCTGGTGGAGTGATTATTTGGACTGAAAACCCAGGGTCAAGCACCCCAACCCCCATGGTTCAGAACACAGTGCCTAAAACTGAAATGTCACAAAATGAAGACATATCAAAAGACATTTCCCGTTCGTAAACTGACAAGATGAACTAGCGACGTTTCGGTCCCACGGACGTGGACCATTATCAAGCGCTGCTGTCGCACTGATACCAACGGTCGATCAGTGCGATAGCAGCGCTTGATAAAGGTCCACGTCTGTGGGACCGAAACGTCGCGAGTACATCTTGTAAGTTTACGAACGGGAAATGGCTTTTGATATGTCTTCATTTTGTGATCATACCGTTCGTGATGCACGTGCAGAAATTGTAACTGAAATGTCATGCAAAACCCTCTGCAGCGCAAGTCCCAGCCAAGCTCATCTATGAGAGATGTGGTGCTAGCATCAAAACGAAAATTGCCCGAGACAAATCTAGCTGCTCTCCTCTGCACAGCCTCAATTGCATTGATATTCCTAGCATCTTTGGTAAGGTGCCCAAGAAGTGGTGGAGTACTCCAACAAAGTCCGAACTGTTGAGAATTATAAGATAGACTTTACTCGCCTTGAAGCATAATGATAGTTACTGAAAGAACTTCAATTATTGTAAAGCTTTTTTTCACAATGTTTTGAATGTGAGGCACCCAACTTAATTCAGAATTGAAAGTCAACCCCAAGCATTTTACAGTTTCGGGCCTAACCAAGACAGTTGTCCCCACTCTGTAATCATGCAAAGCAGGTGAACGGGAAGATGAAACGGACATATCAGATGTTTTTAGGCGTTTATACCCATGGAGCTTACATCACACTAGTTTGCAACAGAATCAAGATCTAGCTGCAAAACTGCTGCGTCATCTATGGAAGACACCGGTCTGTAAACAACGATGTCATCGGCAAAGAGTCTGATACCAGATGATATTGCAGATAGATGTCATGTCGTTAATGTAAATTGAATGGTGGTGAGGGCTGCAGAGGTCATGATCACTTTGTGGTTGGCTGTGTTTATCTCTGCCACAGTTTAAAAAACTTAAACAACTTACAAAAGAACGGAAATCGATTTCGCTGCCTCAGGCAGCATCTTCAGTCCAAATGCAGGTCGGTGACCGAAGTTGCGTCGTCTGCTAGAGAGTCACATTTGGCGTTGGCAATCCAATCCAGTGGGAGTTCAAAGGTTGACTGTAATGGCTGAACTGGTGGCCGGGGGAACCGGAGATGGTGTCTACTGTTGAAGAGCTCATGCCATGACTCATGAACTGCACCTGCTTCTTTGATTTTCATGCTGTTCTGGTCTTTGAGGATTTCGATCGGTTCTCTGATGAGCCTGGCAAGTAAACTGTCTTCCTGGACTAAAATTGATGCTGATTCCCAGGTTGCTTGGTGGTTCGCTTGCTGCAGGTGTCTTGCCAAGGCGGTGGCTCCATCTAGCTGCTTCTTCTTCGCATCATATTTGTGTTGAGCGAGGCGTACTTTAAGATTTTTTCCGGTTTGACCAATGTAGGTGGCGCCGCAATTGCATGGGATCCTGTATATGCCTGCTTGCCTATTCGATCCCCCTGCTTGAACGCTTAAAGCAGGCCAAGACCAATCATCAAGTGAGATACAAGAAAAAACTCAACTGGCTAACCAACAAACAATCATCACCCCATGGACAGCAAAAAGATTTCGCACCAAGAATTTCCAACCTCACCAGCAGCCCCCTGCCACAAGAGCTATCAGACATCCTGAACAAAGGCTTAAAACTGGCCATCACACCTAGCAAACTTCCAATGGAACAACTGGTCACACAAATTGAACTGGCGACCAGGAACCTCCCAGAAACACAGCAAGATGAGATACGCACCAGATGCAAAGCAGTGCTCCTTACATCAAGCCGCCCAACCCCCAATGTCAGCCACCGCCAAAAAAGAGCACTTGCAACCCTGAAAAAAGACCCCACAAAGGTGGTTACACGTCCCGACAAAGGCAATGGCGTGGTCATCATGTCATCGCAGCAATACAACGACAGCATGGAAAAACTACTGGCAGGAGGCGAATATCTCCAAGTCAGCTACGACCCCACCGACAGGTTCAACAAGCGAATCATCAATGCCTGCAAATCATCAACCATACTTACCCCCGCCGAAACGAAACGCTTAATGGTCCAAGCACCAGCCCCGCCCAGGATATACGGAGTACCAAAAACACACAAGAAGACGACACCAACCAGTGCCTCCTACAACACAAGGCCCTTGCACGAGAAGTAAAAATGGCATGACGTCATAAATAGTGGATGGTGGAAAACAGGAAAAGACAATGCGGGTGAGCGGCGTCCAAGGTGTGCTGCCCACGGAAACTTGACATTTCTCTTGAACCGATTAACCGATTTTGATGAGACTTGATTTGCTGGAAAGCTGAAAATCAGACCATTTCAATGGTGTATAACAATCCCTAACTTTTCATGCGAAAGCTCCAATAGAATTTGAGGGATAAACGTGTTCAAGTTGAAAAGTGATCCAATTCCGGCTTCCTGTCACATATTTTCAATGATTGTGCGATTTTTTCCGTTGCAACATGGTTTCCCCACGAGAAAGTTGTAGAGGAAGCTTTCAGCTTTCCAAAAATACCAAAATCATTGAATTTGAACAACATTTGACAGTAATTTTATGACCAGAGAAAACACATGGCAGCATCGTTTTGTTTTTGAGCGGGGAAGAGGCCGCGACTCCCCGGGATTTCCAGGGAGGCGCGGCATCTTCCCCGCTCAAAAACAAAACAATGCTGCCATTTGTTTTTCTGGTCATAAAATTATGTCAAATGTTGTTCAAATTCAATGATTTTGGTATTTTTGGAAAGCTGAAAGCTTCCTCTACAACTTTCTCGCTGGTGGAAACCATGTTGCAACGGAAAAAAATCGCACAATCATTGAAAATATGTGGCAGGAAGCCGGAATTGGATCACTTTTTATCTTGAACAGTTTATCCCTCAAATTCTGTTGGAGCTTTAGCGTGAAAAGTTGGGGATTGTTTATCAACATTGAAATGGTCTGATTTTCAGCTTTCCAGCAAATCAAGTCTGATCAAAATCGGTTAATCGGTTCAAGAGAAATGTCAAGTTTCCTTGGGCAGCACATAGCGGACGCACCATACTCGCATTGTCTTTTTACTCGGTTGGCCCCATGGCAGACCACAGTTCCTAAAGTTTCTGGACACATTCAACAACCTCAACCCCCACATCAAATTTACATTTGAAGAAGAGGAGAAGGCCTCCATAGCATTTCTGGACATCCTCATTCGCCGCACCACCACAGAGTTCAACCTGGCCATTTACCGGAAGTCAACAAACACAGACTCATACCTTCATCAAACATCTGGACACCACCCCAGTCAAAAAGGAGCCACCTGGAAAACCCTGGTACACAGAGCCCTGCGAATCTGTTCCCCCAACAATCTGGGAACAGAAATCGACATCCTCAAAACGTTAGCCCGTAACAACGGCTACGACCCTAACATGATAAGAAAACTTATGCACAAAGCCTCCACGACCAAAAAATCAAAGCTGCCGCCGACCACACAAAAGGCCTACCTACCTTATGTGCCAAGCTCCAAAACATACTAAAGGAGTTCAACATCTCCACCGTCCACCTACCACCACAGAAAGTGGGCGACTACCTTGCTGCCCACAAAGGAAAAACACCAACATTACGGCAAGCAGGCATATACTACAGGATCCCATGCAATTGCGGCGCCACCTACATTGGTCAAACCAAAAAAAATCTTAAAGTACGCCTCGCTCAACACAAATATGATGCGAAGAAGAAGCAGCTAGATGGAGCCACCGCCTTGGCAAGACACCTGCAGCAAGCGAACCACCAAGCAACCTGGGAATCAGCATCAATTTTAGTCCAGGAAGACAGTTTACCTGCCAGGCCAGGCTCATCAGAGAACCGATCGAAATCCTCAAAGACCAGAACAGCATGAAAATCAAAGAAGCAGGTGCAGTTCATGAGTCATGGCATGAGCTCTTTAACAGTAGACACCATCTCCGGTTCCCCCGGCCACCAGTTCAGCCATTACAGTCAACCTTTGAACTCCCACTGGATTGGATTGCCAACGCCAAATGTGACTCTCTAGCAGACGACGCAACTTCGGTCACCGACCTGCATTTGGTTTGGACTGAAGATGCTGACTGAGGCAGCGAAATCGATTTCCGTTCTTTTGTAAGTTGTTTAAGTTTTTTAAACTGTGGCAGAGATAAACACAGCCAACCACAAAGTGTTAATGTAAATTAAAAAGAGCAAGGGGTCACACACTGACCAGTGCCGGATTTCCCTATGGACCGACTGGACCTGGGTCCAGGGGCCCCCGGCCTCTGAGGGCCCCACTAGGGTGGCTTTCTTGCTCTCAGTTTGCCCACAAAATGTTCTTTTTTTGATTACGATTTTCGAAAGTACCAGAGTTCACTCGGGGCCCTCGGAATTGACTGAGGGCACCACCGGTGGCCTTTTTTCTACTTTTTTTTCTACAAAATCCTTGTTTTGATTTCGATTTTCCTCAAAAGACGTCCGTTAGGTATTGGGCCCACGGCCTCTGAGGGCCCACCCCGGGCCGTGCGGCCTTTTCTCTCTCTCAGTTTTGCATACAGAATAATTTTTTTCGATTTTCTTCCAAAGCATCAGTTAAGTGGAGGTGCCCCCAGCCTCTGAGGGCCCCACATGGGTGGCGTTGTTTTATTCTCTCAGATTGTCCACAGAACCCTTTTCTGCTTTCGATTTTCTGCCAAAGCGTCAGTTTACTGCAAAACAAGGACTCACCCAAACTCACCTGAACTCACCCAAACTCACCTGAACTCACCAAAAATTCGACCGAACTCCGCTGAACTCACCCATAACTTCACCGAACTCACTTGAACTCACCCAAAACTCCACCCAACTCACCCAAAATTCGACCGAACTCACCCAAAACTCGCCCGAACTCACCCAAAACTCGACCTAACTCACCTTAACTCACCCAAAACTCGACCGAACTCGCTTGAACTCACCCAAAACTCCACCTAACTTACATCAACTCACCCAAAATTTGATCGAACTCACCCAAAACTCTACGGAACTCACCTAAACTCACCCAAAATTCGACTGAACGAAACTGAACTTTCCCAAAATTCGACCGAACTCACCTGAACTCACCCAAAACTCGACCGAACTCACCTGAACTCACCCAAAACTCGACCTAACTCACCTGAATCCACCCAAAATTCGATCGAACTCACCCAAAATGCGACCTAACTCACCTGAACTCACCCAAAATTCGACCGAGCCCGTCTAAACTCACCCAAAACTCGACGAAACTCACCCAACATTCGACGAAACTGAACTGAACTCACACAATATTCGACCAAACTCACCCAAAACTCGACCAAACTCACCTAAC
>JASGXE010005566.1:0-22806 GCA_030068105.1 Sinentomon sp. SZTP_YWyxl
ATCCACATTGTAATTTCAGATCCACCACTTCAAACGACAACTGTTAGCAAGGATAATAAAGAGAAGGCCATCAATAAAGGTGGTTGGTAACAAATGTTAACAAATTTTGGAAAACGTAAGGCCTGGAATGACAAAGAACTGATCAAGCTACGAAATTGAGAAAATATGATACAGATTCATTATCAAACCGATAAATAAAGACACTCTCTAAGGAAAGGGGCTGATGGTTTTCATTAAAAAACGGAAGCACAAATCGATGAGGTGGATCACACAGCAGATTATGGAACTTGGCAATATGAACCGCCTTTACGGGGTGCTCTGTATCTAGCATGCAGACAGGGCCAAGATGGTCATTTTGAATTTATTTGTGGTGAGACCTGAAACAGCCAACACATTGGTCTTTATTTTTTGACGGGATCTGGAAACCGTATACAGTGACGTTAAAAAGCAATGTTTTGTAAAAATGTGAGTGCGACCATGTAACTCATATCGCTCAAATCATTTATCAACGTTTAAATCAACTTTAGTAAAAACGTCATAAACGTCAATAGTTGGATTTTATTCCAAACATCAATGGCAATGAGTGTTATCACCTCTTTGAACAACCAAGGTAAGATTCATTAATTGGCCACCGTGCTAAACCTCCGAAGAGCCGGTCTACGATTGACCAACATATGTCGCATGACTGTAAGATTTAGCGTTTTAATTTTAAGTACGTTGTCGATTTCTGTTACCTCACGCTATTTTGTATTACAGCAGGACTGTGGGCTTAACCATGTTCTTTTTACTTATTTCCGCGCAAAGGGACTATACTGCTGGAAATGTTAGCCGACGCAAATCATTTGTGAAAGATATTCGATTTTCTGTTCGGTGTTCCTGGAGATGTTCACAATAACGGTTTTCCCGACATCATGGTCATGTATCTGATTCCAAAATCGAATAGGCACATGCACCCCACTTAGTTATGTTTTCCATGACAATCGCTGTGTGTGGATGACTGTTACGATATTATAATTATTATCATTATTGCAACAAAACATCCACAAAATGATTTGGCAGATGAATACAAACACATTGTTAAAAAGAGAGAAGCGGAACGTGAAGCATAATAATCAAATAATTATAACAACGCAGTCATACATGGGTTGCACATAGTCAGTGATGGGTAAAAAAGAAAAAAAATCCTATGCCCTTCAAAGGAAGCCGGAGACAACCTCAATTAAATGCCACTTTTGATCTTTACCAGTGCCACTATGTCAATATTATTCCACCAAAACAGTTTGCCAGGATACTGTTACAGAAAGCCTTAATTGAAATATGGTTTTTTCTGTCGACGGAGAAGTATTTAATGAATTAATTTGACTGAAAGGGAAGATGCCGATAAACCATCGATAATTGAAATTTTTTGTTATAATTGCTGACACACTCTGGGTCATAAAAGGGTAAAAACGATAAAATCTGGCATTGCGAAAAAAAATGTGGCTTAAGCAAACACATGTCATTTTAGGAAAAAAAATGATACTAGCCAATAAATGGTAAGTTTCAAACTTGTAACATACTTTTAGAGCGTGAATGGCTTTGCTAGAACACTGGAAGAATCAGAGGTTTCAAATTTAAATGGGAGAAAGCCATATTAACAAAAGTGATATGCTTTCAGAAATTAGATGATGGTCAACATATTTCAAAATTGCAGAATCAACATCATACAATTCTGGCGGAGTTAAGAACAATAGCACAAACCTAGTTCAGACAGCAGGCAACTCAGGGAATGTTCCAACTAAGAATGAACAGGGGAATGTAAAGTCTTTTGGAGTAGCGGAGTGCGAGCAAAGAGTTCGATTTGTCGTTATTACCAGTGTTTTTCCTCTTATCAAAAAGCGAAACGTTTTTATTTTTATAAACTATTTTCTCATTACGCATAAAATTGGAGCTCACGAAAAACTACGAATTCCCTTGAAAGCCGCACCTTTTACGATAAAATATTGAATTTCCAATTTGCAAGGAAACAGTTTTAATTGTAAGATAGAAAACCGTTTGGAATTAATAACTAACAAATAGGCAGTTAAATAACAAAGAAATAAAAAATTGATTTATTGGAACAATTTCTCAAAAGTGCTGAAGAATGCGAAAAAACTAATATGTTAAAATTAACTTTCAAATGGTTACAAGAAGACATGTAATTGTTTGTACACGTGTAATGATAGTTCTAATGATTACATAATTTGTTCAGAAGTGATTTTTGTTCGCATTTCGGTTCCGCAGAAAAACAAGTAACATCAAGCAACAGTTCGGCTCAAAGTGGAAACAAGTCACTTGGTAGCAAGGGTAAGAGTCGAGTGATGCAATGTTTTGTAGTTCTTTGCTTTTCTATATTCAAATCGTTTCCCGTGTTCATATCACATTGAATTTTTTTTTCTAAAGTTGAGAATGTCATTCGGACCAATTTGTTGTTGGCTTTAAACAAAAAATATGTTCCGGATACATATTGAAGACATCACTGAAATGTTTTTTGCTTGGAGATCTGCTACTGAATTCAAATGACGTGGATCTACGTTTTCTAACTATCGGTATGAGAATAGCATAACGTGAAGCGGTTTCACCATCTTTTCCGTTTGATCCACCTCACTGCTTAAATAAGAATACCAAGTCTTAAATCCAAGTCGCATTTTTCCGATATATTTATGACGATGTTATTCTTGTTTCTGGATGTCTTGCATGTTAGACCGAGAGTGTCTCCACGGATTTAGGGTGTTGACAACGAAAGCGAAATAAACGGAGAATCTACATGTCAGCAACGCTTACGGCGTGGCTTGTAGCGGTTCCCAGCAGAACACTGAGTTAATCGAAGTAGTGCTAGGATAGTACTTAGATGGGAGAGCGGTCTTGTACCCCTAGGACACGCAGCTAAGTGTCCTTTAAGTGCGCATTGACATGATTCTGCACATTGGACCTCCTGATTAACGTTCCACACGAAGACCGAGCGACTTTGGCCACTAAGAAGCTGCTTCTTAGTGGCCAAAGTCGCTCGGTCTTCGTGTGGAACGTTAATCAGGAGGTCCAATGTGCAGAATCATGTCAATGCGCACTTAAAGGACACTTAGCTGCGTGTCCAGAAAGAGACAGTGAAACTTACACAACAGATAGGGCCATTCTCCGCAGGCACGACAGTTGTCTGCAGCAACAGCAAACTAAAAAAGCATTTGAGCTTTTAAAATCCAAAAGTTTCAAAACATGATGCAAGCACAAACTTGTGCAATTATTATTGCTGTCCTTTGGAACAGTTTTTGAGGCTTTGGAACAGTTTTAGCTTTTTTGGCAAGCATTTTCACTGCTATTTACGACTTGTAATCTATCGCATCTTTCTTACCTGGTTTCTTAGCCTTTGGTGACGGTTTGATTTTGAGTCTATCAACCACTGCCGGTTTTTGGGGTTTATTTGAAATTAAGAGAAATGCAGAAAAACTTTAGCTTTGGAATATTCCTCAGCGAATGTGTTACAAAATGTTCAAGGTTGAAACACATCAGAGTTTACAAAATGAATTCATAAGTGATCTATTTTAACGTAAGATCTCGTTGATCGCAGATGCATCTTGGAGGATATTTTTGGCATCAGCCGCATTTCGTTACAGGACACTCAATATTTTAATAACAAAAAGACCGGAAATATTCGGGATTTCATATTTATCCATGTTGTTGCTGTCGTTGTTAAATTCAAAGAAGTCGTGTGAAATTTCGCAAGCAGCACTTTCTTTAGTCGCAAAATCATGGGTGAATGATCAATAAGCGGCTGCCGCTGCCTGTGTCTTCAGTCGCTAAGTGGTTCTTTCAGCGCCGCAGAACATCAGAGCAGTATTGAAGAGAAGACTCCGACCAGTTGTTGGCCGCCTGGCGATCAGCAACAAACAAAAAAACAAATAAATAATCTGATCTTTTGCCACGTTATGCTCACAACGAAAATTTTCGCCCACTGCAGTGGGCGAAAATTTTCGTTGTGAGCATAACGTGGCAAAAGATCAGATTATTTATTTGTTTTTTATTTCTTATTGAAAAACCAACAACAAGGAACGGGTTGTTGTAAATCACGCCGCGAGGGCGCTAGATTCATGGAGGCAGAATGACGAAAAGAATTTTATGCAAACCAGCAAGAAACGATTTCAAGACCAGTCCATGCTGGAACACTATTGATTTTATTGGTGTGATAGGAATTATGCAGGGAAGAGCACGCCATTGTTGAAGAATAATTCCTATCTTCGATGCAGTGTTCAAGTTGAAAGGCGAGATACGCGGCAGTGGTGTTAGGAAAAAATAACTTTGGGAAAAAATTACGCCTAGCAAAGGATGCATTGAAGCTTAAATCATGAAATATGCGCCTCTGAACAGTTTTTATTGTATAAGGAGGTTGCAGGGGGTTATCAACTTTACAGCCACAATGTCAAGAAATAAATGTTAGCAGTGGTTTCGAAACCTAGTGGACAGGGTTAGAAAATCAAGATTTGTGAAAATAGCTGTAATACTCGCAAGAAGTGCTATTAATTACTCTTGCGGCTTGTCGCTGAATGCTCTCAATTGCTTGGATGTCGGCCAGATTAGGGTTCCACATGGTCCACGCGTATTCAAGATTTGCAAAACCACGGTGACATAAGCGCGTGTCTTTTTTCGACAGATGCCTCTGCGAGACTGCGCATGATATATCCAACAGCATGAGATGCCTGATCGAGAAAATAGGCCGACTTTCACCCAAAACCCCAAGACACACACTGGAACGTTTTTACTGTTTCTACACGGGAACTCCAAACATCATAAAGATAAGCGATTAACCGATTGCCAAAATTCAAAACCTTGGAAGCATTTAAATAAATCTTTATGTCCCACCTATCTCATCAATTGCTTATTCAAGCAAGATCAGTCGCCAGTCCAGCTCACTCATCCTCACCCGGACCGGGCGATAGACAGCAACGTCATCAGCAAATGGCCAAATTGAGCTAGAAATGTTTTCTGATATATCGCTAAAGTTTTTATTGGAAAAGAAGCTGACCTATACTTCCTTAGGATAAGCCGGAAGTCACGGAAAAGGGAGAAGAAAGCAACTCCTGACGTTTATCTTTCCGGGATTTATTTGATTAAAATATTTTTACCGAAGTGATTTTGGATTTTCAGTGCATCAATTAGCATGGGACACCGAGTCAAATGCTTCTGTGTAATCTAAATAATAGCGTGCACAGGGAAGTTAGTGTCAAGAGATCGGGCAAAATAATCAGTGAAGAGCAAACATATCCATTCACAGCACATGGCCTTTCACGGTGAAAATCAAATTGGCTGGGATGAAAAAAGTTTATGGCCTCTAAAAAGTCTGTTATATAATTACAGTGGATCCGTACAATAAGTTCAGAAAACATACATGTCAACGAATTAGGAGGGCAACATTCGGTCGTAATGGCCGAGGTTCCCTATGTGCACATGGTGTAACACACGAATATCAGTTTTAGCCAAAAAAGTACAGCTAAATCAAAATCTTTCAGTGTTTTGTAATTTTTCGTCGATAAAAACAGTGAGTCACCTCGAATGTTGGGGTTTTCGATCGCAATTTCCGCGAAAACGGAGACATCTCCATAACCATCCCCCCATAACCATCCACATTGCAATTTCAGAACAACTGGTCCAGAAGACAACTGTCAGCAACAACAATAAGAACACCGTCAAGAAAGGCAGTTAGTAACATTCTGTTAACTAGGTTTGGAGAACAGGTTTTGGAACACTTTTAGCCTGAAAAAGATAGAGAAATGATCGACCCAGAAATAAGAAAATAATACTGTTTCATTATAAAACGGATAGGACTCTCATAAGGGATTGTGGCTGAGGGTTTTCACAAGAGTGTGGTAACATAACTTGGTGACGTGAACCACTCAGCGGAGTTTGAAACTCTGTGACACGAACTGCACTTTCATGAGGTTTTGTTTTGTCCATCACCACTAGTTATGCAGTCACCCACAACATCGTTGAGGCCTGCAGCTGCCGTCACAGTGTCGTGGAAATTTTTGACGTGATCTGCGAAACTCCCGTATTGCAGATTGAACCGAATGTCTGGTTAAATGAGATTGCGTCCGTGTAATTCTTATCGCTCAATTTTTCGATGTTTAACTCAACTTTAGCAAAAACACCAAAAACGCCAACCGTGGAATCCAACTCTGATGCACCACTGGCAACGAGTGTTATCAACCCTTCGAATAACCAAGGTAAGTTTCATTATTTGGCTGCTATGATAAACCTTCTATATAATCTATTTTGACTATGATTGCCAAAAACAGGGCGCACGAATGTAAGATTTAGCGTTTTGTTTTCAAGTTCTATATTGATTAATGTTACCGCACGCTCATTTGTATTTTAGCCGGACTGTACCCTTAACCCTTTGACTGTGGACTCGGGCAACATCATCGGTAAAGAACAAATGTTTCAAAGCACAATACATGAGCGTCCACGGCGGAACTCAAATTTGCTGGGCTGGAAAAGTTTATGGCCTCTAACAAGGCTGTAATATAATTACAGAGGATCCGTACAATAAGTTTAGAAAACATGTATGCCAACGAAGTAGGAGATTAACCCTCGGGCGTAATGGCCGAGGTTCCCGTTTGCACATGGTGTAACACGTGAATGTCAGTTTTAGCCTAATTTTGTGCAGCTCAATCAAACTCTTTCAGTGTTTTGTAATTTTGCGTCCATTTATATAGACCACCTGCCCTATATGTACGATTTATGTACCATCACTTTACCGTTCATAAACCACTCAACAGCAGTAAAAATAAAGTCAATGTGCTCGGAGTGTTACGTAAAACGTTTTTGAAGCACATCTTTTCAATTTTTTCATCGTCGGTATTCGTTTTCCTGCGCTGGCTGTCGGACTGTGGCGCATCGGTAGCCGGTTCCCACCTAAAAGTTGTCGAAGCGCTGGAACATAAACACAGGGACGCGCCACTACCTCCTGTGTTTAAAAATTGACAGAATCCGGGCAATATCACAGAACAACCTCCTTGTCATACACTCATAAAAATTCGATTTTCATCCACACTGTAATTTCATATCAAAACACTCAAACTACAACTGTTAGCAAGTAAAAGAAAAAGAAGGCCGTCAAGAAAGGTAGTTGACAAAAAATGTTAACAAGTTTTGGAAACCGTTAGGACTGGAAATGACAAAGAAATAAACAACTATAAATGAGAAAATGACACAGATTCATTGTGAAACCGATGAGACACTCCTCTAGGAAGATGCTACAGGTTTTCATTATAATGTAGAAGCACAATTTGGTGAGGCGAACCACACAGCAGAGTTTGAAACTTTGCCATGTGAACCGCATTTAGTGGAACTTTACCATGCAGATAGAAACGAGATGGTTATTTTGAATACATTTTTATTGAGACTTGTAGCTACCGACATAGTGCCCAGGATTTTTACTGGATCTCCGGCACCACCCTTAATACCGTTAAAAACCAATGTTTGGTAATAATAAGATTGCGGCCATGTAATTCTTATCGCTAACTTATTTATCAATGCTTAAATCAACTTGAGGAAAAGCACCAAAAACGCATTGAATGGGATCTAATTCCAATATACCACTGGCAACGAGTGTTGGGAGCTTTTGAATAACCAAGGTACCAAAATAAGTCGCATGAATGAAAGTTGTAGCGTTTTGATTTCAAGGAAAATGTCGATAGATATTCAAAATAATTTTCCATAACATCATGCACATGCATCCATAATCCAAAAACGAATAGGCCTGTCACAGATATGTTTCCTATGAAAATCGCTGTGTGTGGATGACGATGTTATTCTCCCAAAAGAGACTGCCTCGATACACTGTTACAGAAAACTAAGTGAAACATACGTTTGTTTTCTATCGTAAAGAGAAGAATTCAAAGAATTAATTTGACTAAAGGGAAAATGCCGATAAAAGATCGATAAGTTGCAAGTATTTGTAACAAGTAATAAATTGTAATTGCTAAAGCACTCTGAGTTATAAAAGGGTTATTGATAAAATGTGGTGAATGCAAAGAGTAAACGCAGCTGAACAAACACTTGTAATTTTTGAAAAAACTTGACAAAAGTCAACGAGTGGTAAGATTCAAAGCTTTAAATCACTTTTCAAAGCGTGATCGATTTTTACAAAGAAGCTAAATGGTAAAACGTTGCCTTTCTTGCGATGTGGATAAAACACATGTTGACATAAGTGTTATGTTACCAGAAAATGGGTGAAGGTCTACGTACAACCATTTTTAAAATTTGCAGAATCAACATCAGGAAATTCTGGGGGTGTTAGCAGTCCTATTAAGCAAGTCAAGAAGTCAACCAAATCAGTGAATGCTACAAGTAAGAATGAAGCGGGGAAAGTAAAATATTTTATTGAAGCTGTGCGCGGTCAATTAGACAGGTTCTTCTATGAAGAAAAAGGCAATTTCATGATTTTAAAAACTATTTGTTCAACACGATTACATAGCAATGTAGAAGTTTATCTTTGAAACTAGGTCTTTGAATAATACATCCCTTGCGATGAAAGTTTTAAATTTGTTTTCCGGATTTGCGTCGAAAATGTAATTTTTAGGATGCAGTTTTAAGGATAAAGTAAAAAAAAACAGTTTATTTATTTTTACATTGATTATTCGAAAAACAGTGACAATTGGTTAGGCACGGTAACCGCACAAACATTGAAAGTACGCAAAGCCCAGTCCAAAGATTAAATTGACAAGTCATGAGATAAAAACTTTCTTATTCTGAGTAAAGGTATAAACGAGGGGGGGCTTACGATGGTACGTGGGTCGGGGTGTGAGATTACGAAGCAAGCGAATTGCGGGTCAACGAGTGCTGGCGGATAGATTATTCCACTCTGTAATTGTGCGGGGGAAGAAGGAATGGGACAAAACGTTTTTCCTCTATAACGGAATGGTGAGACTTAAACAATTATCCGAACGTCTTTGTAGTGGTTTAAGGGTGTAAGCAGTTTGGAATTAACAGTTAACAATTAAGCAGGATCACCAAAGGAAAGGAATAAGATTAAGAATTGATTTTTGGAAAAATGTCTATAAAATTGGCAAATATGGAAAAAAACCTAAAAATCGAAAACAGAGTTTCAAATGGTTGCAATCAAACGGTTTATTTTTTGTACTCGTTTGGTCGTAAAATAAAGGTTCTTGTGATCATATCATTTGGTAAAAATTGATTTTGTACACATTTCGATTCCGCAGAAAAACCGGTGACTTCAAGCAATAGTTCGACCTCAAGTGGAAGCAAGCCACCTCAGAGCAAGGGTAACACTCAAGCAATGTGATATTTGTTTTTTCATTGTTTTATTTCCTCTTCAATTCATATTTCCGTGATTGTATCATTCAAATAATTTTAAAGTTGAGACCATCAGAATCATTTGAAGTTGAGTTGAAGGTTTTTAAAGTCATTCGGGCCAATCATACGCAGGCATGAAAACAAAAAGAATGTTCTCGTAGATTTATTGGCAGAGGATAGATTACATTATTTATTGTTTTTCTTGGACATCTGCTACTGAATTAAAAGTGGGCACTCAACGGCAATGTGTTACACTCATCTGCAGTGTGTACAAAACGTCTGTTTCTACTCGTTTTGGAATATGAGGGCTGTGTCTGGGATCCTTTTCTTATACGCCATATTTTCGCTCTTCCAAAAATGCAGAGATATGCGGCACGGTTCATCATGAACGACCACTGTTACGCATCCATTGTAACGGTCATATTTACTGAGTCCGGCCTCTTACCTCTGCTTCAGAGAAGTTTGGACAGACGCCCTTATACACTTTGAAAAAATCGTTAAGGATTTTCTGCTCATCCCTCTTCCAGATGAAAATCGAGCTAGCCAGTTCAATATTAGCCGCTCTTATACAGGGTGTTCCATTTAAAAGTGGCCCCTCTTGTTTTGTGTGGTTTTACGGTTTTTTCTCATTTTTCTCTCAGCCTTGGGCTCCCTAAACCAGCTTGTGGAGTTGCCTGTTGGTTCTCATGGTGTTCACTGTCGCTACAAGCACATTCTTGTTGATGTGAAGTCCTTGAAACTTCTTCCTGAAAGCCATGATTCGTTTTCTGGGCGAACGCGAACTGCTGGGCAGGAAAATGAATGACGTTTGTGGAACTTCTCTGGATTCCACGTCCTTGACCACCTCTGCCGGTCTGGGCAGATCCTCTTTGCCTTCGTTTCACATCTTTTACTGCCCCTGTTTGCCGTCATTCGCTCACCAACCAGCTTTTGCAGGGCGCACTCTTCCCCGGTGCAGAGGTGCCGAAGTGTTTTTTTCCGAAAGCATCTCGGTTCCTCAGTTGGAACTTGGATCGCAGTTTCTGTGAAGTTCTCCACCACAAAAACGAGCTTGCAGCAACAGTAAGAAGCAACAAGCAACTCTGCAAGTTGGCGGCAGGAAGGCAGGACCTGGAAGAAAACGAGAAAAATTAAAAACATCAACAAGCAAGAAAAGTGATCAACAAGCAAGAGGGACACGGGATCGTTGCTGAGCGAATGACGCCAAACATGGGCAATAAAAGATGTGAAACGCAGGCAAAGATGATCTGCCCAGACTGGCAGAGGTGGTCAAGGACGTGGAATCCAGAGAAGTTCCACAAAGGTCATTCATTTTCCTGCCCCAGCAGTTCGCGTTCGCCCAGAAAACGAATCATGGCTTTCAGGTAGAAGTTTCTAGGACTTCACATCAACAAGAATGTGCTTGTAGCGACAGTTAACACCATGAGAACCAACAGGCAACTTCACAAGATGGTTTAGGGAGCCCAAGGCTGAGAGAAAAATGAGAAAAACCGTAAAACCACACAAAACAAGAGGGGTCACTTTTGAATGGAACACGCTGTACCTCTTAAACGCTCTCATACGCTCTTATAGTTCTCACGAAAAGAAAAATACACACTTAATTATTCTTATTTGTCTGAGACCCTTCAGGGATGGAATTCCCGCCCCAAAGACAAACGAAATCCCCCCGCTCCACGATATAACTTTAATTTTTCAAGCTCGTCGACATAAGCCTTGTTTTGACATAAACCTTGTTATCTCCTCTTTGTCTATTATTGTCGTTCCGTTGTCGTTCCGTTGTCCTATGGTTTTCAGTTCTGATTTCACAGCTTTAGAAGTCCGGAATTCGTAAAAAAGGTCTTACGGCGAGTTCGCCTTGAAATTTCTGAGAGTCCCAGAAGTCGCACGGTGCCAAGTCTTAGGTCTGAAGGGTGGATGTGGCAGCACATTTATTTTTTTTTTGTAAGGAACTCTGACACCTGAGCAGTTTTGTGAGGCGATGCGTTGTTGTGCAGGAGGGAACATTATCTGAACCAGTCTTTGGTCTCTGCGCAACGATTGTTGAGAGAACTTGAGGGAGGCATGTTGATGCGTTATCTTTTCTTTGATTGTCTGTTGCTCTGAGAGATTATCCACAACCAGTGGTCCACATGAGTTGAAAGAAACCGTAAAAATTCTCTTCCGTGATCTGAAGCTGTGCAGCAAAACTGTGGGTCGGGAGTCACCTTCCCCGCTTCATATCATGTTGAAGGCCTAGTTTGGGATTTGTTTTTGGCTGTTGTCTTACGCACAGTTTTTCCGGATCCCAAGTGGTTGGTAGGAATTGCTACGCGGTTTCATAGTTCGGGATACCGTAGTGTCAAATCCGGGTCTCATCACCTGTATCATCAGTGAGTCGTTTGGAATCAGTGGGACTGATCATTTTCTTCAACAACTCAGTCGCATTCGCTACACACAGTTGTTTTGGGATATCTGTAAGCTTGTGCGGTATCCATCTGATGCAAATCTTGCGCAACCCCTGCCTCTCGTGCAGTATTGTCAAAACACTTGGAATTGAGTTACCATGATCATGCTCCAACATCTGACTGTCGCCCTTGGGTTATCGTGCATAGTATCGGCTCAAAGCATTTATCGCTCGTGGCCTCAATTGGCATACCTGGACGAGGGTCACCGGAAATACTCTGTTCTCTTCAATCTTTAAACTGACGGATCAGTTGGTAACATTACCGTATGCACACACACTGTCCATGTATATTGGCAGCAAATCAGTATGAATTTGAGTTGCATTCTCTACAAGTTCGAACCGAATGAATACCTAAGTTCATGAGCTTTCTCTAGTAATTTCCATGATTTTGTAAACCCACGGAACAACGACCGGGAATCGCATAATTCCAGAACCGAACTAGCTACCGGAATACAACTCTCTAGAGAGAGAAAACGTTGTTGCATCAAACACAAGAAAAGATATTGGCATTATATAACATGGAAAAGTTAAGAGGTAATGTCAAAAACTTATCTATATCATCCTTCTAGATTTTCGAGTAGATTTAGTCGCCCCCCAACAATTGTAAATGCAATAGAACGTTCTCACAATATCATTCTATCACATTCAGAAAAGCCTCCGACGAAGATTCCTAAGCTGCCGAAAAAGAATGCTAACCCGCAAGTTGAGACTGTTAAACCTCCCGAAGAGGATATTACACCCACACCTCCGACTTTAAAAACACCTGATAAGACTGAGGAACCACTGCAAGAGAATGTTCAAGTTTCCAGTTCCACGACTTCTGATCTCAAGGTTGAGGATAAAGTGGACACAAAAGGTGAATTTTAAGTGTTTCAACTGCATTATAAATAACTTGTGACGGGAATGGACATGGGTTGTTTAAATCGATACTTTAGATATCTTGTCAATGATACTTTCGAGCTGGATCGAATTAATTGACATTAAAAAATCTTGGCGAGAAAACTTTTGTGATGATCAAACATCCCTGTACGGCCACTGCGTAGGCACGTGATTTGCCGCTTTTAAAACCGCGCGGACAAATACGAGGTCAGGGATGAGCATTGCAAAACAAACGCAATCATTTGCACCAAGGGAACATCAAAAAATCAATTCGTGGACATCACCATGCTTTAGTGGGATTTTTGCGTCAAAATGTCATACGAATTCCCAGACTCACATGGATAAAACACAGTTGTAGTTACATTTTTGTAACCACACGAATTTTTTCGATTGTTGCTCGGCGCAAAAACACGAAGGTCGATGGAAAAGTTATCTGCCGATTTCAGAAACTACCTGCAGTTTCTGAAATCGGCAGAAAACTTTTCCATCGACCTTCGTGTTTTTGCGCCGAGCAACAATCGAAAAAATTGCTTTTGTTTGTGCTTTTGTTTTTAGTTTAATCCTCCTTTTTTTAAAGTACCTCGCCTCCTTTTTCAACGCAAATTTATAGCCGATTGATTCAATTTTGCAATGCTTCACGATACTCAGCTCGTGGTATGGTTTTCAGTTCTGATTTAACAGCTCTAGCTAGGTCTGGAATTCGGGCAAAATGTCTTGCGGCGAGTTGCCCTTTCAATTTCGGAATGATGAGTCAGAAGTCGCACGGTGCCATGTCAAGGCTGTAGAGTGGAATTGGCAGCATATTTATTTTGTTTCGTTTGAGGAACTCTGACACCTGAGCAGTTTTGTGAGGCGCTGCGTTGACTTGCAGGAAGTCGACATTTGTTTCACCCGTCTTTGGACTCTGCGCTGCGATTGTAGAGAGAACTTGAGGGAGGACTGTTGATGCGTTATCTTTCCTTTGATTGTCTGTTGCTTTGAGAGAATATCAACAACCAGTGGTCCAGCGTAAAAATTCTCTTCCGTGATCTGAAGCTCTGGAGCAAATCTGTGGGTCGTGAGTCACATTCCCCGCTCCATATCATGTTGCAGGCCTAGGTCTGGATACCATAGTACGAAATCCAGTTGTTATCACCAGTTTCTATATCCGTGAGTCATTTGGAACCAGGTGGACCGAACGTGTTCAAAAGCTTAGTCGCATTCGCTACACACAGTGGTTTTGCGATTTCTGTTAGCTTGTGCGGTATCCATCTGATGCAAATCTTGCGCAACCCCAGCCTCTCGTGCAGGATTGTCAAAACACTTGGTATTGAGTAACCAAGATCATGTTCCAACAGCTGAGTGTTGCCCTTGGGTTATCGTGCACTGCATCGGCTCACAGCAGCCCAATTTATCGTTCGTGGCCTCAATTGGCATATCTGGTCGAGGGTCACCCGAAATACTCTGTTCTCTTCAATCTTTAAACTGACGGATCTGGTTGGTAACAGTACCGTATGCACACACACTGTCCTTGTATATTGGCAGCAAATCGGTATGAATTTGAGTTGCGTTCTTTACAAGTTCGAACAGAATAAATACCTAAGTTCATAAGCGTTCTCTCGTAATTTCCATGATTTTGTAAACACACGGAACAACGACTGGGAAAAATCAGATAATTCCGGAACCGAACTAGCTGCTGGTAAGAAATACTACAAGCTAGAGAGAGAAAATGTTGTTGCATCAAACTCAAGAAAATATATTGGCATTGTATAACCTGGAAAAGTTAAGAGGTCATGTCAAAAACTTATCTATCATCCTTCTAGATTTTTGAGTGGCTTTAGTCGCCCCCAACGATTGTAAATTCAATTGAACGTTCTCACATTTAGAAAAACCTCCGACGAAGATTCCTAAGGCGCCGAAAAAGAATCCTAAGCAGCAAGTTGAGACTGTTAAACTTACCGAAGAGGATATTACACCAACACCTTCGACTTTAGAATCACCTGAGAAGACAGAGGAACCACTGCAAGAGAATGTTGAAGTTTCCAGTTCCACGACTTCTGGTCTCAAGGTTGAGGATAATGTGGACACAAAAGGTGAATTTTAAGTGTTTTAACTGCATTACAAATAACTTGTGACGGAAATGACTATAGGTTGTTTAAATCGATAATTTGGACACCTTCGCAATGATGCCTTTAAGTTGGATCGAATTGACATGACATTAATGGATCTTGACAATTGTACTTTTAGTATGCTGATCACACATCCCTGTATACGGCCACTGTATAGGCACGTGATTTGCCGCGTTTAAAACCGCGCGGACAAACACAAGGTCAGGGGATGAGCACATCCAAAACTTACGCAATCATTGCATCAAGGGCACACAAAAAATCTAAATACGTGTACATCACCATGCTTTGGTGTGATTTTTGCGTCAAAATGGCATACGAATTGCCAGCCTCACATAGATAAAACACAGTGATAGTTACATTTTCTTCCATTCTCTTCCGTGATCTGAAGCTCTGCAGCAAAACTATGGATCGGGAGTTATATTCACCGCTCCATATCATGTTGCAGACCTAGTTTGGGATACCGTAGTGCGAAATTCAGGTCTTATCACCAGTTTCTATATCCGTGAGTCATTTGGAACCAGGGGACCGAACGTGTTCAAAAGCTTAGTCGCATTCGCTACACGGTATTGTTTTTAGATTTCTGCAAGCTTGTGGGGTATCCATCTGGTGCAAATCTTGCTCAATCCCAACCTCATGTGCAGGTTTGTCAAAACACTTGGTGTTGAGTTACCAAGTTCCAGCTCCAACATCTGACTGTCGCCCTTGTGTCATGGTGGATAGCTCGTCACTCAGCAGTCCCATTTCTCGTTCGTGGCCTCAATTGGTATGCCTGAACAAGGTCATCCGAAATAGTCTGTTCTCTTCAATCTTTAAACTTACGGATCCAGTTGGTAACAGTACCATATGCTCAGACACTGACCACACTGTCCTCATATATTGGCAGCAAATCGGATTGAATTTCAGTTGCATTATCTCCAAGTTTGAACCGAATGAATGTGTAAGTTCGTCAGCTTTCTCATAAAATTCCATGATTTTGCAACCACAAGCGGAACGATTGGGTAAAAGAAGATAATTCCGGAACCAAACGAGGTAGTGGGTATTATAACATGGAAGAGTTAAGAAGGCATGCCTAAAACTGATCTGTCAGCCATCTAGAATTTCGACTAACTTTAGTCACCCATAAACGATTGTACGAGATTACAATTAAGACTTTCGAAACGTTCTCACAATATCAATTTCTCACATTTAGAGGAAACTCTGAAGAAGATTCCTAAGGCGCCAGAAAAGAATGATTTAAAATTTCAGTCGCATTCTCTATTGTTGTTTTTGGATTTGTGTAAGCTTGTGGGGTATACAAATATCCAGCTCCAACATTCTAACTGTCGCTCTTGGGTTATCGTTGTGATCTCGCCTCACAGCAGCCACCATTTGTTCGTTCGTTGCCTCAATTGGCATGCCAAAACGAGAGTCATCCATACTCGCTGTCGGATCTTTAAACTGACGGATTCAGTTGCGGACAGTGCCGCATGCAAACACATTGTCCCCATCATTGTTCCCATATAATATTATATGTAAAACGGTATGAATTTCAGTTGCATTCTCTCCAAGTTTGAAACGAATGAATATGTAACTTCGTAAACCTTCTCACCTAAATTTCCATGATTTCGCAACCACAGACCGGATCAAAGATTGGGAAAAGCAGATAATTCCGTTGCCGAAAGAGCTGCCGGTAAGAAACGCAACGTTCTAGCGAGAGAAAATGTGGATGCATCAGAAAAACAAAATAAAATGTTGGCATTGTATTACATACCTGGAAAA
This sequence comes from Sinentomon sp. SZTP_YWyxl, assembly GCA_030068105.1. Lineage (NCBI taxonomy): Eukaryota > Metazoa > Arthropoda > Protura > Sinentomata > Sinentomidae > Sinentomon > Sinentomon sp. SZTP_YWyxl. Next base: position 16,516 of record JASGXE010005566.1, read on the forward strand.
GTTAAGAGGGCATGTCAAAAATGTCATCAGCCTTCTAAATTTTCGAGTAGCTTTAGTCGCCCCCCGGCGATTGTACTCATAAATGCAATTACATCATTCGGAACGCGCTCACAATATCATTTTCTCACATTTAGAAACAACTAAGAAGAAGATTCCTAAGACACCAAACAAGGATGTCAACTTGCAAGTTGAGACTGTTAAACCTCCCGAAAAGGATATGACACCTGAACCTCCGACTTTAAAAACACCTGAGAAGACAGAGGAACCACTGAAAGCGAATGTTCAAGTTTCCAGTTCCACAATTTTGGATCTCAAGGTTGAGGATAATGTGGACACAAAAGGTGAATTTTAAGTGTTTCAACTGCATTACAAATAACTTGTGACGGAAATGAACATATGGGTTGTTTAAATAGATAATTTAGACACCTTCGCAATGATGCCTTTAAGTTGGATCGAATTGACATGACATTAATGGATCTTGATAATTGTACTTATATGCTGATCATACATCCCTGTACGGCCATTGCGTAGGCACGTACTTTGCCGCGTTTAAACCGCGCGGCCTAATATGAGGTGAGGGGATGAGCATGTGTAAAACTAACGCGATCATTGCATCAAGGGAACACTCGGTATGCTTTAATGTGGTTTGTGTGTCAAAGTGGAATGCGAATTCCCAGCCTCACATGTGGCCAAACCGATTTTGATATTGTTGCTTGGCGCAAACACATTAAATTTAATTAAAAAATAAAACAACTCTTCCACAAACTGTGTTGGGGCAGGGATCTGAAGCACAGATTAAGAGGCATGGACAATTAAGAAGAATATTGCATGAAACATTGCAGCATTGTTATGAAAAGAAATAAGACGGTAAGGAAAATTATGGCATTCTAAAGCTATATGATCTTACACTCAGGTGATCGGCAGGATCGATTGGCCACTCAAAAACACGCTACGGTTCTCTGCTCCTCACAACTTCACCGTCAAAATTCTCCAGCGTTACAGACACAGAACGTTTCTCATCGTTTTTCTCTCATCGTTTCATGACACTTTTCATTGTACCGCACCGCGCCACATCAAATTCCCCACACAAAAATATTTCTTCAAATTTTCAGTAGATTTTACGGGTCATGAAACAGGGAAAACCGTTCTCTGAAAATAAGACCGATTTCAAAATCCAAACTGATCCCTCACCCAACTGGAATCGTCTGCGGTTTCAGTATTCTGACTAAAATTGATTTCCAATCATGGCATCGAATTATTTAACATTCATTGTAGAAACACCATTGGCTTTGTCTAAGGAACCGGAGGATATCAGTATTTCAGTGAACTGTTAGAGATGTCTTTCTGACATTGTTCATAGATTTAAGGAAATTGGCGTCTAGCGGCATTAGGATCGAAATCGTATGCACGCACTATAAAATTGGCTGCAAATGGATGCAGCGTTGGAGAGAACTTTTCAAATAACATCACCTTTGAAGAATTTCACGATTGCGATTGTGAGATTTTATAAAAAATAAACAGTGGCTTAGGATAAGTTAATATTCAGTTAAAATACATCATCTGCGTGGGAATTGTCACCAAAATTGGAGTATAGTGCTCGCCTTGGTGCTTATCTGCTGAACCAGATCAGCTTTGTACTAATCTAGGAATGAAACGTGTAATCTCCGACTTCGTGTTTTTATTCCGGCAATTTCACATTCCGAAATTCTTCGTCGGTGAAAGGGAATGGTTTGTGTACAGAATTTTTTTCAAAGCGAGAATTTATCTGTCTAATGAACAGATTAGCTGACTGGTAGCTTATCATGGGTCAGTCATACCAATCATAGTCTCTCACGAGGATGTTTTCCCGTTCTTATAGTTGTGAAACGATAAGTGAGTCGCAAGAGTCTATTCAGTGCAGTGCACTAGGAGGAATTCTCTTTACTCCTGGTCGATGCTTCCGCTCATTTACTTATGTATTTTGCTAAATAACGCAGATTGCAATTACATACTCTTTTCAGAGCTGTTTTACAACTAATTTATAAAATCACCCTCAAATCACTAAAAACTTGAATTTTTGACGGCAGTGGTCATTGTTTAACGAATGTTAGTCTTTGTCTTCAAACTGGGCAGTCTGAATTTAGCTACCACTGTCCGTCTGATAACAAGTTTAATGGCATCTGGTCCGCCGAGGTAATTGAAAACTCCAATATGTTAAATTAAATCTCCGATAAGCTTTACAATTTAGAGTTTGTGGAAATCATTTGACGGTCTATGTAGTTTCGTGTTTGCATCCGATTTGGACGTTTTGACTAAAGTAAAGTGAAGGGAAGTACCTCACTCTTCGCTGATGGGCTGGCAGTGGGAGAGGCATGTTTGCATCCGATTTGGACGTTTTGACTAAAGTAAAGTGAAGGGAAGTACCTCACTCTTCGCTGATGGGCTGGCAGTGGGAGAGGCATGTTTGCATCCGATTTGGACGTTTTGACTAAAGTAAAGTGAAGGGAAGTACCTCACTCTTCGCTGATGGGCTGGCAGTGGGAGAGGCAGTGTCTTGACCATTCATCAATATCCGCAATTTGGCACACACGGAGATGGGCTGCCCAAGTTTACTGATGCCTATTTTAATCCAGATTTCTTGAATAACCCAGATTAGAGTTACGAAAAACCAACTATTTCCGGGAAGGGGAAACATTCCACTTTTATGCACACAGTTTTTGAAAATTCAACGCTTCCAACTGAAATCTATGCGGTGTATAAAATGTAATTACGTTTTTCCTTGACAATAGAACTTTCATCCTCATTATTTCGGGTCACGTGATGCACATTTATCTTGCCTCTGGATAATAGTTCCACCATATCTAATGGTGTGTGCAAACTACAAAAGCTCTGGGGACAGAAGGACAGTTGCTCTTTCTAACCACATTACGACAGCTCTCTGTTGTACCTACTTCACATTCCGAATTGCGCTGATATTCGGCGGATGTCGGAGTCGACATGAATTTGATCAACTGGATTGTCATACATTTGGATATTTTCAGACGTTGAACCTATGTTTTGGTTTGTTTCTATAGCATCTCCGACAGACGAACAATTCAAAGACCTACCGAAAAGTCTACTATCTGACCCAGGTATAATGAGTACAAAATGGCAGTAAATATCGCATAATTTGGAATTTCAAAAGTAAATTATGGAAACGCAACTCTGCAAATATGTCTGCATTCGAATTCATTGTAGAAATCCCTGAAAGAATCTTTTAGCAGATGTGAAATTTAGTAACGCCAGTTTAGAGTACGTCCGTGCAACGTCCAATACTTCAAATAACTACTGAACCCTCAACGGGAACCGGAAGAAGATTGGCCTCTCAGGCGCTGCAGTGAATTTAGAAAATCTTCAACCCGTTGTTGGACTCATCCACTTTCTGTCAGATTCTACACGTACAAATGAAATTGCTCTACAGTTACACTATGCTTGAAATGAAGAGGCTCAACAAGAATTTGTTGCACTTTATTGTGATTCCTGCGTTTTTGCTCATTTTCGATCACTTAGTCCTGTTCATCATTGCGACAGCGACATATACGAATTGTCAGTTGCATGATTGTTCACAATTGTCTTAACAGGTAAATAAACGTTATTTCATTAGCGAGACACCTTTTAAAAATTCTACGCTTGCTAGGTGTGGAAAATGAGTGGCCAAATCCTGGTGCGCTACCTTTGGAGACAAAACTGAATGTGGCTGGATTGCGGCGCCACATCATTGGCTATAGGAGCCATTTTTTCAGGGAACATCGGTTGCTGTCTATTTACATTTGTCGTTTTTAAAGCGGTTCAGGTATTCTGACTAAAATTCAGATTTCCAAGCATGGCATCTAATTATTTAACATTCATTGTAGAAACACCAATGGTATTGACTGATGAACCGAAGGAACTCAGTCTTTCACCGATCGGTTAGAGATCTCTTTTACACATTATTCGCAGATTGAAAATCTTTATGTCGCCTATGATGCCATTTGGCATCAAAATTGCAATCTTGAAGTCGTCTCGCGGTTTGGTCAAAACATGTCGAATTTTTTGGTCTGAAACCCCACTTAGATATCTAGTCTAAAACTTGGCCAAATTGTGCTGCTGAGTGTCAACTGTAACCCTGTCAAATTTACCTGTGAACAGCGGGCTTCAATGGTGTTAATTTTGCTCTTTTTTGCTCACGTGTTGGTCCTAAATGGTTGGTCATATCTATGATGTTATTTGGCATCATAAAGGATCGATATTTGCGCTGGAAAAAGTGTAGGGGTCAAATTTCGGTTGGAGGTATGTCACTCCAAGCCCTGCCGGGCAGCTGGAGATATCTAAAAATAGGCCGGATTCCACCCCTAGGGTGGAGTCCGGCCTATTTTTTCTATCTCCAGCTGGTTTCTCAAAAAATGGCACTTTATAAATCCCTACTCGAGATACATGGACCATGACAAAACACAGGAAAAGTTCAGAGTCAAAAAAAGGTCATGACGATAAAAGAAACAATAATGTCAATACGTAAATGTACGTTATCTCGAAATCTTTTTTTTTATCAATCCTTTGACGGCACTGCCAGACCGCATCTGATTACATTTTCAATCGTATTTCTGGGAAGTTGTTGGCCGAAGTGTAAAGAAGTTCAGCCGGCAATTCGCGCCTTGATTGACAGGTCGGCTTCGCTTTGACATGCCGACAAAGGAGACCTCCTTTCATAATTTTTTCCGATTTCGGTTGTACAACTTCGAATCGTGGAATGAAGACTTTGTAGAGGTCTTTGCATTTTACGTGTCATCGGAAGTAAAGATACCTTGAAAGGAGTTGTCCCAAAACACTTCAAAAATTGATTATGAGGCTGCAGTAGTGTTGAAACTTGCAAATTGGTGATGCCATGTGGCATCATAGACGAGATACGTCTAAAAATGTGGAGACGACTTAAACGTGGAAATTTGCATAGCGGCAGTGAGGATAGAAATTTTTGCACACACTTTTATTTTTATATTGGCTTCAAATGGTTGCAGTTATAGACTGTAAATTTCAAATTTTATCACCATTTCATCGATTATTGTGCGCAATTGCGATCGTGATATTTTATCAAAGATAATCAGTGGCTTGAAGTAAATTAATCTTCAGTTAAAACACGAGAATATCATCGTCGTTGCAATTGTCACCGTACGGTAGGTATAGTGCCTTCCTTTAGATCAGCTTTTCACTATTCGCTTAACAAGATCAGGTTTGCACTATTATCAACGAATGCAACGGGTCCGGTAATTTCATATTCCGAAATACTTCTGCGGTGAAAGAATAATTTGTTTCCAATATTTTAATCAAAGCCAGAATTTACATTTGTTCAGACTACTTTCGTGTGCTGTCTTCTTAACTGACATTGTATCCATCTACACTTAATGGGATGTAGGCAGATGTTATGGGATACGAGAAAGGCACCTCATAATGGAAAGTCGAGTGATGGTACTGGCCTCATTTCCCTCCTATAAGCTGCGCTTTTTTCACTGGATAAGCACGTCAACGTTGGATTTTTTCAAATTATTTTCGGTAGAGTCTATTGACATTTCATGCTGCATGGAAAGACTATTTCAGACAGCAGGAACCAGCAGGCGATCACTCAAGAATTATCAGAAAGAATCAAATGAAGAAAGAAAAGTAGAACTCAGGCATTGCACGCACAATGCGATAAAAGAGGTAGAATGGTATACGAGTATGACAACTCATGGCAGCCAATTACTGTAAGGAGGTGTAGCAAGCCACACAGACGCCGGTGGAGAGTTCTCATGCGTGTTAAGATACACATAATGGAAAACGTTATATCAAAATAATTTCCATGCGAAATTTTAAATCAAAGAATCAGAACCATCTCCTGACATCGCGGAGCCATTTGTAAGCCACAGAAGCGCGCTATATCTCATCGGAGGTAAATGTATTGATGTGGATTTCATGTACAGTGGCGAGAAAATTACTCGTGCCATCAATTGCTGCTGGTTTTTCGATCTTTAAGAGAAAACTGGGAGAATCGTGGTGATTTCAGGTTCAAGAAATCGGATTCTGTTGCACAGAAATGTGCATCAAATCAGTGCCGGAACGCCAATTTCGATGGGTTCGAGATTTCCCCAAAACCCCAAAGAAACATTACCATGTGTGGTCCAATTAATTTTCTCGCCGCTGTACATATGATAATCCGTGCACGTGCGCTGTTATAGGATGAACACACGGACCGGACAACAAAGGCTTCAGCAGATACAACGGGCGCTGTCATTGTTGGGATAACTTCTTGTATTCTAAACCTTA
>JASGXE010005567.1:0-22211 GCA_030068105.1 Sinentomon sp. SZTP_YWyxl
TTTGGCAACAGCATGGAATGTCAAACTCTGTTTTATCCAAGGATCCGTTCAGAGTACCACATCGGAACATACAGGGCAGATTTCACCCTGGCGATTAAGCTGATCTTGGCTATATTGAAGGCTCTGGTGGCATCAAATCTCCATTCCTGCCGTTTCTTGACGTGGTGTCTGTAAAATGATTCCGTGAATACTTTCAAACTTGCATTTATGATTCCAATTCCTTGATTTTGGGGATCATTATCACCACTTGAGGGACGATTCCCGGATTTGTTCGGGAGTGTCTATTCGTGCTGTGGGAACGGTGGAAATGCAATTTCCTGCGCTTTCTGCATGTTCTTCATCTCTCTTCATATGATAGAGTGAATGTTCACATTGGTACCTCATATTTTCTTGTTCAATCGCTCATGTTTTGCATAATTCCAGAAAACACCGTCAGTATCCATAATTGCCTTTACTTATATGATTCCGGGAATCATTACTTCTATAATAAGCAGGCCACTTTTTATCATATCCATAAGGGTCTTCTGCAGTGTCACGTCATGGAAATGTTGGATAAAACGACAAATTGGTAAAGATTGAGTCTACCTTTGCTGCCAATGATTTCTGACGATCTTCCAAACGAATCAATATCATTAGGCCCATTTGAAGGTCCGGTTAAAGAAGGAGCGAACGCACAATCTCCCTTTTTATTCGATTTGTGACTCAAAAATGGGCAAATTTACAATTTGCAATTTTCGAACTGAAGATATACAAGAAGATATACAAAGAAGAAGATATACAAAATGCGCCTTAATTAGAAGATGAATAATTTACCATTCCATCACTCGGTAAACAAACACAATCAGGATACAACTACACAGCCATAGAAATCGCTGAAATATTTATTTATTGCAAGGTGGTTTAATAAGTAAGCTCTACGAGCTATGCCTTTCACGGTTATACGGGGTCTGCTCTTCAGCTTGTTAATCAATAAACTTTGTATGCTTTAGCGATTTAATCAGTTTCCGATTTTGACTAATTGGCATTTGTCCAAGTGGCAAATGGTTTAGAGCAGCAGGCAGCAGCGAAGAAGTGAAGCTCGCTGAGGAAGGGGGGAAAGTGGATTGGACAAGCTTCGTATGAAGGCGCAGGACTTTGGAGAAATTGCGATTTGGGATATTTTTGTCTCGACCAGGGCGTACCAGTCGCTTTTCTGACCACGACAGAAGATGTAATAGAGGAGCAGAATAAACGATTTGTATGGAATGATGTATTTTTTTGTTTTTTTTTTTTTTTGTATTTTTTGTATTGAAACAATGTATGGCCATGACCACACAAAATCATTCTGAACGGTCACGCCTATATAGAATGATTTTGTGCTGCTTTTCCACATCTTTTCCATCACATTTCTTCACTTAATGTATCACTCGACTATTTAAGCATCACATCATGTGCGGTGCGCATTTTTCTTCATTGGCAGTTTTCAAATCGCGTCTCATTTTGCCTGCTTTCGCGGCATTCTGCATGCAATGAATCTGATTTTTGAGACCAGCACAAAAAATCTCTCTGCTGAATGGGCTAACAAGTTGAAAACTGTTATGCGGGTAAGATAACCCGACGGTATATCTTTATCACCTGCAGTCTAATTATTATTGTGATGGTTTCACTTCCACATCTGATCATATTTTAACTTCTTCGTGCTATTTGAATGGCATAACACACCTCTTATCAGGCCCGAACCGCAGGTCCATTGTTCGGAGATTTTTCGGTCAAAAATAGCTGAGTTCTAGTTTGTAGGTACCTCAAGAAACAGCAATTTTCTGTTCCCCGGAAATAATTTTCTGAGAATGTTCTTTAAGATGACGACTATTCAAAGCATGCCTTTCTTCGCATTTGGCATTTGCTGTGGTGTGCAACACAATTGTTTATTTTTCGTTCTGCCTGTTCGGCTCAGTTGGCTTATTGACTTTTGGCGTTCGCAAAAGCAAAATGTGGTCTCTTAAAATGTCTGTGTTGATGGCGTCTACACTCTGCTTTTGGCCGGTTCGCGGTTCCAAAAGGGATTTTGTGCGACTGCAGTCGGTTTCCTCTGGGGTTACTCGTCAAATACCTGATTTGGACAAAAGCTTTTATCCACCAAACTCTCACTCAAAAGCAATGGGCATTTGATTAAAATCATTTTTGACAATAATTGAATTCTGGCCAAGACCAGATGAATGAAATTCCAATATTATATTAATTCCGTCCGTTATGCTGATCTTTGGGCACCTGTAACGGTTGAGACTGAAGGTCATAGAGCATTGATAAATACAACCAAGAAAAGTAAAAAGGATCCGCTACATTCCATTGTTGCCATCAATCTCATCGTGACACAGGTTCTTTCCATATGTTATTTAATGCACCAACCAATGAACGCGAGCGATTGTGTTTTGAGAAAGGAGGGACGAAGCAGACAAAATGCAATCATTGAATATAGGAAGCAGGCCAAGCATATGTCCTTTCGAAAAAAGGGGGTTTCCAAAAAAGATAGGTTCTTTCGAGCACCGCTGATAAAGCTTCATTGTAGCAGATTATGGTTTGCGATTGTAGAACTGCACGATAACTGACCGGGTTTGGCCCGCTTAACCCAAACCTTCCCCTTCACCTTCGCCTTCGTCTTCACCTTCCCACACGATACCCATTCAGTTGTTCGAAAGTTCTCAATAATTTAAACGGGCCCATTTATTTTCAATAAACCTATCCACGATCTTTTGATAATCCACAGCGTGCCTTGATTTTATCGTATTTTTTCGAGCCTATATTCCGCAATGCTTACATTTTCCCTTCAAAGTTTGAGTCACTATACCCATAGGCCATTTATTAATTTTCAAGTTTGTTCCGCCTCAATCTTCCACGTGTCTAACAGCTTCGTCTCCTCCTTGCTGGACTTCCTCATGTCATATCCTGGTTTAACGGTCAACTGGACATGCCAACCCAAATGTGCTCGTTGCAGGGGCTGGTCAATAGACATATCCAGGCCAAGCACCTCAGTTCCCTCACAATGCATTGACAGGACATTGATGTTCATATCGTTTTTTCAAATTATGCGAAAAATGAAAGTGCGCGCCCTCTGCCAGCATGTAGGTAGACATGGGGAAATGTCATTGTCGTCACTGTGGCTTTGTCGTAAGCGCAAAACTACCTTTTTATGTTTTTCTGAATTCATATGTGAAGTCGTTCCTGAAGCCATCTCGACATTATGAGCCTGATATACCATGTCGAGTAGCGGCGGAATTAATGAACTATTGTGTTTTTCCCATTTAACTGTTGCCTCCGAAACTTTTTTTTATCTTTTTACTGTTATGCAGGCGGTAGAAATGAAAGCGCTAGATTTCAACAGAGCTTTCTGGAGTTGTCAGATTTTGTCCTCGGTAATAGAAAAAGAGGATCTTTAATTTCTATAGAATGGAGTTTTTGGTAAAATCCGAAGAGTCGCAATGCTTAAGGCCTACATGTATGAGTACATTAATTCCGCCGCCACTATACCAACTGTATGCAGTCTGCGTTTGGCCATTGGGCTTTATTGCTTGCACGTGTGTCATCAGTGACTCGCATGGTCTTTTTGTGAATTCTCTTTGAAGTTTTCCATTGTGTGAGTTTAGCGCCCTAGCGACAAACACATCAAACCACATCGTTCGTGGGTGTTGAAGAAAGGCATTTGGCATTTCCTTTATCTTGTAAATCCGCACGCGAGAAACTTCTGCGAGCCCAGATCGCAACGCAACCGCAAAATCACGTTAGTTCCCTGCGAACTTTAAAATTCATGAGATCGCGTTATTCTGATGATTAAAAATCAGAGCACAACTGCATGGGTGACTTGCAATAATTGCAGCCTCAGCTGTTGCAAGAGTGCATTTCGCTCCCTTCCACTGCGCGTGGCAAATACGAAATGGATCGTCTTTTTCAGTGGGATATCTGGTGGAGCGCAACCGTGCAGCAAGAAATGTCCGACACAAAAACCAAATCTTCAAACCTGTTGCACTTCGGAGGCCTCCAGTGCTGTTCTGAGTTCAAAATGAGAGGTGGGCTGCTTTAATGGTTTGAGCTTTCGCCGATGTTTGAATATCTTTCTGGTTAATGTTTGTTCAAAATGTCTAAATTTTTGCGTCCCCACCAACTGCATGCCGGGTTATGCTTTAGTCATCAAGTTCTTCTTCCTGGTGGCCTATAGGATCTCTTAATAATTGTTAATTTGAGAAATTTCGTTGAACCTTTTGTTAACTCTTATGCGCAATTGGTACAAACGATTTTGCAAACGATTTTATCTTTGGAAAAATTCACACATTTAACTTCAGTAGATTTTAACGAATTCCCTTTCATTTATACAGCAACTTGTTGACTTTTAAGGTAAGTTACGATGTTCTCTATTGCTCAAAATCTCAGTTGAATACAATTACCTATCCCTTTCCGCCGTATCAAATGCCCTTTCATAAGTGTCATTAGGTTTACTAAAGTTGTATTTCATGAAGTCCCAGATGGGTACCAAAAGAATTCGCGTGGTGAAGCCGCATTCACAAGATTGCTTTCTTACAGAGCTTTCACAGTTTCACGGCCAGTTTGTTCCAGTGTCATTTTCTCGAAGTTCATTTAGTCCAACGCAGTCACTTTGATTTGACAAAATTCCTATGTGCGGCCACTTTTCCTCAGACGGTCACTTCTCAAGGTTCTGCCCTGGGGTCACTCTGTTCCAATTTGTGTTTGCCCGGAAAGGTTACTCTATTACAGGACCACTGCAAGCATGACATCTGTTGGAAAAGAGCCAATGATGAACGAAGGTTAAAGCGATGGTGGAGTTACGCAAGTCACCGTCGGACAAGTGACTGCACATCCATGGACAAAGTGACTGCGTTGGACAAGTGACCACACCAGGCAAAGTTACCGCTTCTGTCAAAACGTCTGTGTGTAAAGTGACCGCGAGACGAACTGATCTTGCGACAAACTGCAGCCACCTTGGCGACAAGATTAAAAATCGCTTTCTTCAGGAGTACCTAAGCGCCCCAGCTGCAGGAAAGTTGCGTGAATGAGGAACAGAAGTTCCATTCAAACGACATGGAATCAAGGAGGAAAACTTCAGACATAAGTTCGAACACAACAAGAAATGCGACGTTTTCCCGCTGAAAAGGAATAACCGAAACACGGAAAGTTGCATGTTTGCAGACGACTCATGTCCAATTATTGAGGATCTAATTAAAAGAAAATTAAGGACACGCGCTGTCGCGGTCCGGTATGCACGTACAGGCAGGAATAAATTCACTTGACAAACACGCGAAAACAAATACGAAGTTCGAATTTTCACAAAAAATTAAAATTAGAGATAAAAATAGAATTTTTTTAGAAATTTTTAGACATTTTTAGAAATTTTAGAAATTTTTTCCTTTTTTCCTTATATTGCCATCTGAGAACATGCAAATCCAGGAGGCAACTAATCAAAAGCGAAAACGCCTGACTTTCATGTCAAAAACAATTGTTTTTATACTGTATGCAGTTGCATGGCCTGGCGGATAATTCCATTGTTTTCAGGAGAGACACCCAGCTGGAATTGTCTTTGACGAGTTTAAAAGAGAAGTCGCAACAAGTTCCGCAATCCAAGCTTTGATTCTCTCCCGCAATCCAATCTTTAATTGCTCTCTTGTGCATAAGAAGGTAAAAGGGTACCTATAACACAATAACACTGAAAGGGACACGCGAGATAAAAGGGTCCAATTTCAGGCAATTGTTTCAGCATTGCACTTAGGATAATTCATATGTACCTACTAACGAAATACCCTACCGATTTACGCTGGGTTCTGAGCTTTAAAGTTTCCTTCCAGCACAGACAGCAGTCCGAAATGCTTTCAAGATATGATTCACTGGGGATATGCGAATAATCGTGTAACGAGAAAAATAGAAAATACTAAATGTGCCTTGCCTGAGAAAGCTGAATGGGCATCAACCGGATTTGGTTCCTGAAATTAATTTGACTTTGTTTGAAAATTTCGTTAAATTAAATTTTAGGTGTTTGTTGTGAATACTTAATCAATCACCATTTCAGTGTTCATTGATATTGTCAAATCCATAACAGCTTGGTTGGAAGCAAAATATTGCTTTTTCGTGTTCCAATTTGGCTGCCCCAGGAAAGCCAACAACTGTATCGTATCCCAAGCCAACAACTGGACAAAATACCGCCCAATGTCTATAGAAAAAATGAAGAACTGCGAATATTGCATTCTTTTTTTTTTTTTTTGGAAATGTCAATCAGATGACTCGCGCCGCCCCCCCTATGTTCCATCATTTGATGCATGCGTCTGGCTAGAAATTGTCTCTTCATCTGCTACTTCGTACCATAACTTGAACGATTGAATTAGTCAATTTGAATTTTTAAATGAATAAATCAGCATTTTGACAAAATAAATTTTGTGACGCAATTCTGATCCATTAAAACCTTTAAATTCATGTCAACCTATTCAACCAACCATCCCCAGCATGTTGCATCCCAGTAGCAACATTAGAACACGTATGGCTCAATCATCCTCGGAAGACTTTATTTACCCGCTGTGATAGTTTCCACAGATAAATTCTGAATTATATTTATTTTTGTTTCCGCGCGATCCGCGACCCAAATTAGAAACTCTGTGACCCCATTTCGTGTCGTGACGCTCTTTAAAAATTGGTCCAATGGGTCAACATTTTGAGTCTATTTTAATGGCGACATAAATAATAATACATTCTACTAGCGTTCCACAAGACAAAGGTGCGAAAAGAGGCTGGATTTTGTCGACAGAGAGATGTATTGCATTTAATCTTCTACCTATGTTGTAGTGACTATAGTGTACTGGGCTCACCTAATTCGAGCATACATGGTGCGTTTTACGGGGAGCTCCACCATTGTCTGCCCATTGCTAAAAAACAACAATACTTATAGATTTTATTTGTTTTTTGATCCGACACAATGAACACGATAAAATTATGTGGAATAGAAATCATAGTTTTTGCATGGTTACGCCAAGGCATGACTGCCCAAGGCATGCAGAAACGAACTGCCGATACGTCGGAGCCCCCATAAAGTCGAACCAGATGACGCTCTCCACATGCTGTGGTATCAATCAGATGAAATTGAAAATGCCCGGATCGGAGAGGAAAAAATTCCGCGTAATTGATTGGGCAATCTCACGTGCTGCGCATCACGGCGGATCTGGCAATGTTCATTCTTAAATTTTCGAGGCAATACTTGTTCTCAACTTCCGTGTTTGAATACAGCCATTCTTGATCCTGGCACGTCCATGGGTTCACTTTCGTTTCATTCCAGCAATTGTCCGAAATTTCATATATTCGTAGGAGGGTGAGTGAGTGAAGAGGGTGGGTGGGGTCATAGTAACAGGGTGACTGCGTTTTAAAGTTTTCCCATTAGCCGTTCGTTGTGCATTCATTTGCCTGCTCATTTCTCTTTACGGACAGGTCCATATTTATCCTGAAAGTTTATGCTTTCGCAAGAGTAAATGAATGTCGCATTATTCATTGTTGTTACGTTTTGTCCGAAATTGTGAATTACCAAATACCTACTACTGCGTGCTGGATTTAAGATATTGTTAGATTTCATTGTCTGAGCTTCGATCTTGTCACATCCATGCGGCAGCAATATCCAGCCACTCAGCAGTCGCGGTGACTCTCAGTTTCAGGCCAAACTCAACATCCGTGAATGATGCTGAAGATAATCACATTCAAATTCTGAGTTTACCAGGAAATTCCTGAAGTTCAAAACAAAAGCAATCCGCAGACCGAGAATTGTATGCCGAGATTTGTTTCTCTTGCAAGTGGGTAGATATCTGGAGCATATCGATTGAAAGGGGTTCAAGGAATAGAATTCTAAATCAGTGCAGCAATGAAAGAACTCGAAACACGGAACCTAAGAATTTTAAAGCAAAAGCGAAAAGGGAAAATAATGAATGCTATCATGAAACCAATCAAACTATAAACAAATGATGGCGCACAAATTCAGTTTTACACGAAAACAAAAATTTTGATAATGGCAAACCAACTTGTAAAATGCAGTAAAATAAAAATGTCATGAAAAATTCTGGCTCTACGCTATTTTTCTCATTTGCAGACCCTATTTTCGCGCATGGCATTGGATTGCTTGAGTTTATAATCACGCAAGTTTTTTACATCTCACTTATCTTTATCTTCAAATAATTAAATGAATTACCCGAAAAACGAAAAAAAAGGTCCCGGCCATTGATCGAACCACAGCACACCGAAGGACGGCAACCCGCGACATTTCCACTCTGGTGACCGCAGACTCAAACACCCTCAGAAAAAAACTTGCAAGCGACGTCGTTCCCAGCATGTTTTCATGAGTACCTCGCACACCGCAGTCAATGAAACAAGAGCACCGCCGCGGGTGCAAACGGGTCAAGGGCATCTTCCATTTTTGACTAACTGTAGGACATAAGCTTACCTATTAGCTATAGCAAGCCCAGGTGTTGCAAAACTAAAATTTCCCATGCGTTTTGACGCACCCTGTATAACCCAAAGCGAAATCCAACGGGATTACATCTGGGCGCCCGGTCAAACGACTGAATTTCCGCGTTTTATTGACTCTAAAACTGACCTGTTCACGACTTGTTCCTGAGTTTAACACCAAAAGGAAATGGTCACATTTCGGTACCGTTATTGCCCAATAACACATTAGTATCGCTAGAAATTGGGTCACCTGCGAAATTGTTCACTGTGTTTTAGTTTGAATCCGGGGACGTTTTCTGATTAAGCAATGAAATCACTTTGGGAAGAGAAATGTAGTATTTTAGCGATATTTAGGAATCTTCCCATTTCGTCCTCACTGATGTGTAGGAATCTTCCTATACCACATTCGATGCTCGGCAAACTCGCAAGTAGGTATTCTTGCAATCGGAATGTCAAGAAGATATTTTGGCCTGGGCTTGCAAGATGAGTAAACTTCGCGAAGGGGAATTGACCCAGTACAAAACCCATCCTCTTTTATGAATCCAACAAATGACGTGATATATATTTTTTATAATAATTCAATTTGTTTTGTGGCTAATTCGATTATTATTTTTAAATTTTAATGGGCTCTCTCCTCTGTCAACCATATTGCCCCTCAACCCAACTCAACAAAAATGAAGTGAACCGTGGAACGTTCTCGGCAGAGATTTTTATAACGAGATGAACCATTTGCCATTTTGGGTGGTGTCCAAATTGAATTTGAAGTTAGTTCCTTCGCCAATAGATGGCCAGCACCACGTATATTTCAGAAAAAATATCGAGCACTGGACTCGAACCTGCGACACGCCTAATGCAAAACCAATCACGAAGGCATCAGCCAGTGACTCAACCACGACGGCTTTTCGGTTTTCTTGACCTGAAAATCGCAATTTGGCTTTTCTGACAAATTTTAAGAGCAATGACAAAGCAATCGCTTTCACGTCCATCAAGTTGTTGCTCCCACTCCAGCAACACAAAAAATGGTAATTTTCCATCAATTATTTTTGCTCTTTTGGGCCCAAATTCAGCCGGTTGCCCGCTTTCCGCATAGCTTTTGTCATGTCAAGCCAATGTGAGAAAAAACTGGTGACTCGAAAATGTACAGATAACATATGCCGGCGACTGAATTTGAGTTTTCTTGTCCACAAACTGTGCAGAGAACCGCTTTGTGATTTTTGCCAACTTTATACTGAGTGGAGCAGGTCATCTTTGCCGACGTTCTCTTTCTACTTGGTGGTTTCACCGCAAGATGACACCATTGAGCCCGTTACGAAAAAAGTGGAGGGGCCAAATCAAATGATTCGTCTCGTTGTTTGATGTTTCTGGTTCTCGGCACGATGCAATTGCTGTTCTGACAAATTTGAAACTCCTCTCGGGGTGTACAATAGAACGAATAGGAAAACCTGAAATTCTCACATTTGCATCAATATTTCTGTCATTTACTTTTGAAACGGAACTTCAATAAATGCCCACCAAAACCAACATATTGCTTACTTATTTTTCTGAGATTTTATTGGACATTTGGAAGTCCTCTTTTACATCTATAGAACCATTGATGAGTGGAATCACTTGTGCTATTAAACTTCTGATGTCCCACTTTGTATCCCCATTCTTCAACGTCGTCTTGCAGCTAAATTCTCCTAATTTGTCAGCTTTTAGTTCCCTTGTGACCTGATCTTCGTTTTTTTTATTCGCTTCAATGGACTTGCATTGACTTCCGAGATTGATTTGCATTTGCGTTTGTAAACATTTGACAGGCGGACGACAAGAAATAATAAGAAAAGAAACTTTCATTCAAACCCATTCATCCGCTCATTTATCCATTCATTAACTCTGCCATAAATACAACATACATCGCGCCTGCGTAAATTATCACATCTTGGAGCCAGCGTCGACCTGCGAAGTTTGTTATGGAGCACACGGGCGCAGCAGCAGTGTAACACCAATGATGACCATCTAGATTGATTTTCGTTGGCATGTGATGAGTGCAGCAAACCCTTTAATTTTTGCAGACGCAATTCAATAGAGGGACACAACTCCTACCAAAACTCAGAAGCTGCAATTTGTGTACGCAAGAAATAATGCGTGTAGCAAACCCATTAATTTTTGCAGGCGCAGATCTATAGCGGGACATACGTCTTGCCAAAATTTAGAATCTGCAGTTTGTGCACGCAAGAAATGATGTGTGTAGCAAACCTATTAATTTTTTCAAGCGCAATTCCACAACGGGACAAAACCCCCGCCAAAACTCAGAAGCTGCAATTTGTGCACGCAAGAAATGATGTGTGTAGCAAACCCTTTTAATTTTTGCAGGTGCAATTTAATAGCGGGATATAACTCCTGCCAAAACTCAGAAGCTGCAATTTGTGCATGCAAGAAATGATGTGTGTAGCAAACACTTTAATTTTTGCAGGCGCAATTCAATAGCGGGATATAACTCCTGCCAAAACTCAGAAGCTGCAATTTGTGCACGCAAGAAATGATGTGTGTAGCAAACCCTTTAATTTTTGCAGGCGCAATTTACCAGTGGGATAAAACTCCTGCCAAAACTCAGAAGCTGCAATTTGTGCACGCAAGAATTGATGTGTGTAGCAAATTCTTTAATTTTTGCAGGCGCAATTTAATGGGGGGATATAACTCCTGCCAAAACTCAGAAGCTGCAATTTGTGCACGCAAGAAATGATGTGTGTAGCAAACCCTTTAATTTTTGCAGGCGCAATTTAATGGGGGGATATAACTCCTGCCAAAACTCAGAAGCTGCAATTTGTACACGCAAGAAATGATGTGTGTAGCAAACCCTTTAATTTTTGCAGGCGCAATTTAACAGTGGGATAAAACTCCTGCCAAAACTCAGAAGCTGCAATTTGTACACGCAAGAAATGATGTGTGTAGCAAACCCTTTAATTTTTGCAGGCGCAATTTAACAGTGGGATAAAACTCCTGCCAAAACTCAGAAGCTGCAATTTGTGCATGCAAGAAATGATGTGTGTAGCAAACACTTTAATTTTTGCAGGCGCAATTCAATAGCGGGATATAACTCCTGCCAAAACTCAGAAGCGGCAATTTGTGCACGCAAGAAATGATGTGTGTAGCAAACCCTTTAATTTTTTGCAGGCGCAATTCAATAGCGGAATATAACTCCTGCCAAAACTCAGAAGCTGCATTTTGTGCATGCAAGAAATGATGTGTGTAGCAAACCCTTTTAATTTTTGCAGGTGCAATTTAATAGCGGGATATAACTCCTGCCAAAACTCAGAAGCTGCAATTTGTGCATGCAAGAAATGATGTGTGTAGCAAACACTTTAATTTTTGCAGGCGCAATTCAATAGCGGGATATAACTCCTTCCAAAACTCAGAAGCTGCAATTCATGCACGCAAGAAATGATGTGTGTAGCAAGCCCTTTAATTTTTGCAGGCGCAATTTAACAGCGGGATATTCTCCTGCCAAAACTCAGAAGCCGAAATTTGTACACGCAAGAAATGATGTGTGTAGCAAACCCTTTAATTTTTGCAGGCGCAATTTAACAGTGGGATAAAACTCCTGCCAAAACTCAGAAGCTGCAATTTGTGCACGCAAGAAATGATGTGTGTAGCAAATTCTTTAATTTTTGCAGGCGCAATTTAATGGGGGGATATAACTCCTGCCAAAACTCAGAAGCTGCAATTTGTGCACGCAAGAAATGATGTGTGTAGTAAACCCTTTAATTTTTGCAGGCGCAATTTAATAGCGGGATTATAACTCCTGCCAAAACTCAGAAGCTGCAATTTGTGCACGCAAGAAATGATGTGTGTAGCAAACCCTTTAATTTTTGCAGGCGCAATTTAATAGCGGGATTATAACTCCTGCCAAAACTCAGAAGCTGCAATTTGTGCACGCAAGAAATGATGTGTGTAGCAAACCCTTTAATTTTTGCAGGCGCAATTTAATAGCGGGATTATAACTCCTGCCAAAACTCAGAAGCTGCAATTTGTGCACGCAAGAAATGATGTGTGTAGCAAACCCTTTAATTTTTGCAGGCGTAATTCAATAGCGGGATATAACTCCTGCCAAAACTCTGAAGCTACAATTTGTGCACGCAAGAAATGATGTGTGTAGCAAACCCTTTAATTTTTGCAGGCGCAATTTAATAGCGGGACATGACTCCTGCCAAAACTCAGAAGCTGCAATTTGTGCACGCAAGAAATGACGTGTGTAGCAAACCCTTTAAATTTTGCAGGCGCAATTCAATTGCGGGATATAACTCCTGCCAAAACTCAGAAGCTGCAATTTGTGCATGCAAGAAATGATGTGTGCAGTAAACCCTTTAATTTTTGCAGGCGCAATTTAATAGCGGGATATAACTCCTGCCAAAACTCTGAAGCTGCAATTTGTGCATGCAAGAAATTATGTGTGTAGTAAACCCTTTAATTTTTGCAGGCGCAATTTAATAGCGGGATATAACTCCTGCCAAAACTCAGAAGCTGCAATTTGTGCATGCAAGAAATGATGTGTGTAGCAAACCCTTTAATTTTTGCAGGCGCAATTTAATAGCGGGATTATAACTCCTGCCAAAACTCAGAAGCTGCAATTTGTGCACGCAAGAAATGATGTGTGTAGCAAACCCTTTAATTTTTGCAGGCGCAATTTAATAGCGGGATATAACTCCTGCCAAAACTCAGAAGCTGCAATTTGTGCACGCAAGAAATGATGTGTGTAGCAAACCCTTTAATTTTTGCAGGCGCAATTCAATAGCGGGATTATAACTCCTGCCAAAACTCAGAAGCTGCAATTTGTGCATGCAAGAAATGATGTGTGTAGTAAACCCTTTAATTTTTGCAGGCGCAATTCAATAGCGGGATATAACTCCTGCCAAAACTCAGAAGCTGCAATTTGTGCATGCAAGAAATGATGTGTGTAGCAAACCCTTTAATTTTTGCAGGCGCAATTTAATAGCGGGACATGACTCCTGCCAAAACTCAGAAGCTGCAATTTGTGCACGCAAGAAATGACGTGTGTAGCAAACCCTTTAATTTTTGCAGGCGCAATTCAATAGCGGGATATAACTCCTGCCAAAACTCAGAAGCTGCAATTTGTGAACGCAAGAAATGATGTGTGTAGCAAACCCTTTAATTTTTGCAGGCGCAATTTTATAGCGGAACATGACTCCTGCCAAAACTCAGAAGCTGCAATTTGTGCATGCAAGAAATGATGTGTGTAGTAAACCCTTTAATTTTTGCAGGCGCAATTCAATAGCGGGATATAACTCCTGCCAAAACTCAGAAGCTGCAATTTGTGCATGCAAGAAATGATGTGTGTAGCAAACCCTTTAATTTTTGCAGGCGCAATTCAATAGCGGGATATAACTCCTGCCAAAACTCAGAAGCTGCAATTTGTGCATGCAAGAAATGATGTGTGTAGCAAACCCTTTAATTTTTGCAGGCGCAATTTAATAGCGGGACATGACTCCTGCCAAAACTCAGAAGCTGCAATTTGTGAACGCAAGAAATGATGTGTGTAGCAAACCCTTTAATTTTTGCAGGCGCAATTTAATAGCGGGATATAACTCTTGCTAAAACTCAGAAGCTGCAATTTGTGCACGCAAGAAATGATGTGTGTAGCAAACCCTTTAATTTTTGCAGGCGCAATTTTATAGCGGAACATGACTCCTGCCAAAACCCAGAAGCTGCAATTTGTGCACGCAAGAAATGATGTGTGTTGCAAACCCTTCAATTTTTGCAGGCGTAATTTTTAGCGGGGCACAACTCCTGC
The DNA here is from genome assembly GCA_030068105.1 of Sinentomon sp. SZTP_YWyxl. NCBI lineage: Eukaryota > Metazoa > Arthropoda > Protura > Sinentomata > Sinentomidae > Sinentomon > Sinentomon sp. SZTP_YWyxl. The sequence goes on from JASGXE010005567.1 coordinate 14,246, forward strand.
CAAAACTCATGCACTGCAATTTGCGTGTGCAAGAAGTGATATGTATATCAAATCAATTTAATTTTGCAGGCGGAATTCAATGGCTTTCGGGAAAATAATTGTGCTCTCCAGTTAAACCGATTACAATCTTCATTCTGCCCAATTGAAGTAACTCTTGATTTGCCCCTCTCTTTTTGTTTTTTATCCGTTTTTATCGTATTGTATAATTTTACTGTGCACTTGTGCAAGCGAGCGTCGATCTGTAGGATCGACGCTGACCATCGATGCCTGAATTTGGCTTTTGTTCAATTGCCTCTCGATAAAAAATTATCATCGGAGAAACTCCTCATCTCACAGCTCCCTCATGAAATGCGCTCCACTGTTTTCTTCCCGCTGTCGAGACAGAATTGCGTTAAAAATCTGAAAGCCGGTCTTGCAGTGTGCCACAAATTTGCAGGGGTCAGTTATCTTTATTGTGCGGATCCATTATGTCATTTTCATGTTGCTTTATTGACGTCACAAAATGACGCGAGGTTGTCATTTATGAAACGGATTTGGAGTCCATTGTTTCGCCAGTTGTGTCACAAATGACAAGTGAGTTCAGTGCAGTCACCTCTCCACTCTTAAAAGGAAATGGCTCCGGCATCCTTTGAGAAGCAGCAATTTGGCGTGTCACTTTCATGACGCGATGACGATGACAGGGTATTATCGTGTTACTTTTTGACCAAAAGGCGTCACAACATGGTTCCGTCATGTCATTTTTGAATTCATCTGATGGCGCCTCATAACTGACATGTCAAAATGACATGATTGAACCGCACCTAATTTCACCCTTAACCGCGTAGTTTATCTCTGCCCTTTTCATGTTATACAAATAGCACTGCATAAGAAAACTCAGCCCTTGCCTGCATGAATATTATGGCTGCTTTGACGCCAGAAGCCTCTGCATAGAAAGAAAGGAGGATACAGTATCGAAGCTTCGAAATCATCAAACAACCCTGTTTATGGCGAAATAAATCGCTTAACACACCGTAATATCGCAACACATCAGTTTTATAAGACACTTATGGAGCCGAAAACCTCTTCAGAAAGCCAATAATTGCACCCTGATCACATACTCGTAAGTGATTCTACCAATTTCTCAGAGAGTTGCCGTTTCTTGGCATTGGCAGTAAAGCATAGTTTAAACATTATGGCCCCAATTGGCTAACCGAATGGATTGATCACTCGGCAATCGACGATCTGCAGCGGTAAGGGGATTATTTAAATGTGGGCCGATGGAACGGCAAACACTTGAAACGAACGACCCATTTTATGAATTGATTTCACATTTCCATATAAATAAAAAGGCACTTGGAACCATCTGCGTTGACTCCAATATTGAGAGACTCCAATGTTGGCGAGTTTAAGATTGGAGTCTCCAATATCTTGAGTTATGGTGCTCAACCACATTTTGCCCGACCACTTACGTTCTGGACAGGTCTCTCTGGTGCAAACCTTTCGAAACCCCAGAAAATAAAATGTAATCTTTCCTAGCATTCTTTACTAACCGAAGATCTGTGTAGGTGTTTTCCATGGTGGGTAATTTTATGCATTTGATTTTATGATGAAAAATCATAATTGTGTGTTTCGATTTGAATTTTTAGAAATCATTTGAAATTTTACATTTGAAATTCACGCATCTGTGTCATCGCCTGCTTAAATTTTACGTTTGCGTCAAGTGAGAACGGACCAATAAAGATGAACGGTTTTTAGCGGCCCGCCATATTGTTTGACGCTCGCATCTTGCGGAGCGCAGTTTCAGTGTAAAGGTCGTGATATCTCTTTGCAGAAGGGTGTTAGGTCATTGGGTTTATCGTTCATGTTTTGCCATCATACGAGTAATTTACTCTGCCTATTTGGATATTGTTTGCGTCACAATTTCGCGGGAACAGTGACGCGACAACCTAACCGCTTCCGATTTTATCGCTGCGATAATAATTCGATAAATGCGTCACGCTTGCAGCAGCGGAAATTCCTTTTTGAAATCCAGGTTTCCATCGTTATCGCGGTCGATAAACCTTAAAATGACGTCATCATCTGTAGCAACTTTCATTTCTTTTCCGATGTTTCGATTTGCTAATCTCAGCAATGACGACTGACGCAATCTTAAGCGGTCATTAAATCAATGCGCTCGCTGCCGGTTGCTGGGTTGTTTCGCTTATCAGTACACAGACCCACGCAAATTATCACCTTTTCGGAAAATATGCCCCGATATCAACAAGGTAAGAGTTGCAAAGAGAAGTGCAGCATTAGTTCTGAGAATTGACACCAGGTAAGCCCCAAAACGAGATTAGGATGAAACCGAAGACGTTCCCGATGACATGATGAAAGCATGTACCTACTCGTACTTGAGAACGACCAAATCAAGCAAAGCGGCAAAGGACTGAAAAGATTTGAGGGCGGTGGTGATTATTCTTGTTGAAAATTCCGTCATTTGCACTCGGGATGAAATTCTCGGGAAAAATTACCCGAAAAAGTCATTGTTTCTGCAAGTTCTTGTAAGCGTCCACCTCCGCAGCGGGAATTTTAGCAAATTACTCATATCCCATTAACAGATGTATTTTTGAAGGTGACAGCTGTTTGCCGCTGTCTTTGGTGGAAATATTTTGATCAACACAAATAAGTCTCGTAGACAATAAGAACTTTTCAGTACTCTCGTGTGGCATGAGTTATTTCTTATTATTATTATTTATTATAATAAAAAACAATACTGTCACAAAAATAATTGGTGACAGGACGAGGAACAATGTTCAGAGTCATGATTCGGTTTAAAAAAAGAAACAAAGAAAAGAGGCTTAACAACACTAGGCAGGAACAGCATTCAACAGACTGAATTTGGTGCGACACCTGGGGATGCTCTCGCCTGCGAGATACGGGATGATGTGCTGGGAAGGCTATTCCAATCCCTTATTGTGCGCGGGAAAAAAATTGAAGAAACGGTTGGTTTTGCATATTGGTGCATGGATAGCAAGTCCGTTATCAGTCCTGCGTTGAATGGGCTTCACAAAGTAATGGTTGGGCATTGAGAAATTAACCAAATGGGCGCCTTCTTGCCAGAGAAGGTAAACCAAGAGTCTTGAGCAGATTGGAAAAACTAACATCACGAGCATAAGAACCCGTAATCATGCCACAGCTCTTCTTTGGATCATTTCAACTTTGGAGATATCTTCTTGAGTAACGGGGTCCCAAACGCCGCTGCAATATTCGATCAGTGTTAACACGAGGGACATAAAGGCTTTGAGTTTGGCCTCCTTTGAGGAGAATCGCATATTCCTAAAGATGTATCCAAGCGTCTTCCTGGATCGAGTTCATCCACGATGGGTTTCTGATGGTTTCTTTTCACTGATGGGGACTTCTAGTTGTTTTCACATGAGACGGCTGCCACGCAGATGCGCGTGCCCTGAAAGCGTGCAAGGCGTGACCAGTCCAAACAGCCGCAGTAACAAGATGGTGTTTTCGAACATAGAGAAAAAGCATGTGCTTTGTTCAGTTTAATTTGGATTGATTGGATGTGTTTTTCATTCCAACAAACTCAAACTTCAACCTCAAAGAGGAATGAACGTAAGCCTAACAAAAGACGACATTTCAATTTAAGATTTCAAATTTCAAGAATAGAATTTTAGAAAACATTTCAAAGAATTCAAAATTCCTGTTAAAAGAATAAATCGCAATTATGAAGTCTATTTTAGTTACAGCAATATACCTTGTGAGAGTACCTTGCGACATCCTGCAAATCCATGAAACTTGCGTTCATGGTTGGAAAAAGTAAAAAAGAAAAAAGTAAAAAGAAAAAAAAAGACAAAGTAAAAAGAAAAAAGTAAAGTTCACACTTTCAGGGTCCTTACACCCTTTGGAAACCTTTTTCGGAGAAGTTCGGCGCAATTTCCCTGAACATTGCTTTTCGTTTATTCCTTGGCAGATTTTACAGGATGCTTATTAACCACATTTAATCCGTTGATTAGACTCCTAAGGGTGAATGTCTACTCTGGAAAATCGTGTGATACCTGCATGCGGTGTCCGTTTGACGGCTATTGTCTCACAAGCAGAACCATTGTCTCCCATAAATATCAAATCAGTTTTTCACCGGAGTGAGTGTCCTGTAATTATAAAGGAAGTGTCTCTTTGGGATTGAAGCTGACAGATTTGTAAACTCAGGTCATTGATATCTCAAACGGATATCCAAGAAACACCCGAGACGAAGAGTTATCAAACCGATCCAATGTGTGCCCTTCGTCTCTCTCTCCCGCTCTCTCCCTCCCTCCCTCACTCCGCTCGTTTTAGAGCGTTCTTTCAGGGCATGGAGAGCAACCGCTCCCACAGGGCACATGGCAGGCGGAAACGCACGGTCGCAGATCTCCTATAATACACAATTTGAGCACTGAATTCTAATGGATTCATAATTTCTATTGAACTCTCTTTTCTCAAGTCAACCTTTATTCCAACTTTAATTTTCTTAATCCTGCGGTCGGAGACAAGCGCCATGTGAGATTGCTTTTGAATGTGTAAAATGCTCAACACTCGGCCAAAACTAAGATGTTTGCTGAAATTGAATTCGGCCTTATTCCAATTTTGAAGGTGCAAATAGAGATCGCTTTGAAGAGTTCATGGAGACAGGCCAGAATTCTGGAAACAAAACCAAAATGTCCAATCAGCACAGAAATCAAAGTTTTGGTGCGTTTATGAAGGAATACGTATATCTTCAAATGAATGCGGATGAATGAATGAAAATGAATGAATTGTATCTTCAAATGAATGCAGAGCAAAACGGGGGAAATGAGCATGCCAAGCAAGAATGTGAATTCTCCACGCCACTGTTTCCTCCACCGTTCGAACTGTTTGAATAATTTCAACGAAAGAAGCAGGCCTGTGGATACGAATGCACCTAGACGAGGGCAGAGGCGAAAGGGAATGCCATAATCTCTGCTTAACCCCAATTTAGTGAATCACGCCTTGAATACTTTGCACCATAGACTAACCGTTTAAGCCCTGCAGGACTTCTACTCGTACTTCCTGAAATCAGGGCCGCATCCTTTCGCTTTGTTTGGTACGTCTGCAGGTATAGGTTCGTTTTTCCAAGCCGCAAATTGAAAGACCGAAAAAAAAGAGTCTGCAGAAAGGAAAGGAAACACAAAATGCCTTTTATGACTTCGAGAAACACAGCAATATAGAGTTACATTTATATTTGTTTTCGGGGATCTTTTAAAGCTCTAGTTTTTTTCTAGTTTGAAAGGTGTAGTTTCCATTGGATGACTTTATGCGGGTCTTCTCCGGTTTCCTCAAGCCAGCGCTGCGGAGGCAGTCGTTGGACTATTTGTCGAGCGTGTCTTTCCGGGTGGGTTTTCCCGTGCTTGTGTGAATGACAATTTCGGCAAGTCTTGAATTAAAGGGTACTATTCATTTTTCTACGGCTCAAGGATCTATGAAACCTCTGTGGGTGGCCCATCTCAACACTGACAGCGTAATTCGACATAAATTCTGCCAAGGGAAAACAACCATCAGATATACAGCAACTGGAATAAAGGGGTTGAAATCAAAGCACAGCCTTGAGCGCGTTATGCAGAAAAGCCACATAGGTACATTTCGATTCGAAAAAGTGTGTAGCATTTCCCATGTCATCTGTCATGATTCATGCAAAGAGGCCTGTGCCGATACTTCACCTTGAACATTGCTTGCATAAAAATAGTGTTTAGTGTCAAAATCACCCATGTTTAGTGGCGAAGGATTTACCCTTCATGTGCAAGCAAAAATTGCGAATGTCCAGACTTTGAAAAAACCTCTACGCTGCAGAAATAATTAAACATCCTTTTGTGGCCGTGGTCAAAATGTGACACTTCCAGAAAGCTCTGTTGCAATCTGGTTAATAAATTTCCGCCTCCTGCAAGTGCACAAGTGTTAAACGAACAAAAAATCCCAGCAACAGTTAAATGTGAAAACACATGCATTGTCAACATTATTTCCTGCAGGTTCAAACTTTCCAATACAACACACACAAACATCTGGTCCGGATTTCAGAGTCTATGGAAACAACCTTTCGTGTACCTTTTCACCTTCATTGCTCCACTTCAGGTAGAGGTGGGTTGGGGTTCGCTACTCTTTTCCTGGTTCCTGCTTATTTTTTTTGGGCTTGTGAATTTCCTTCTTTCCTTCTGATGGAAAAAGACAAAAGATTTTGGGGTGGACAAATAAAGCGCAATTTGGCACCCCTCGGATATTTCGATAGACGACGAGAGCGTTCTCGTTGCGCCAGTACTTTTGACACTCTTCTCTGGTGCAATGAATTGCAATCGACCGAACCAATGTCAAATTCCAATCCGTCAATGACGAAGCAGTCAACGCAATACTCTTTCAAAATATGCTGAACGGCTTGTTTATCTTGACATAGCTGCTTCTGATTCTCGCCATGAAAATGCCCCCGGCACAGGCGGCGATTGATGGCGACAAAAAGCCGACTCCTGCAAAGAGCTCCCTGAGGGCTTCCAGAAGTGGGAATCCCTGTAGAAACATTGCAGTTTCTTACTCTGCAGCATAAAATAAAAATCAAGAAGTGAAAGGCAGAAAGCATCAGCCATGAATTGCGCTGTGAATGGGATTTCCTAAAAGCACAGGAAACTGGAATGATGAAACGCTTTTGCTGTTTCATTGCGCCTTTCATCTAGTATTATTCGCATTTGCAAAAAATGAAAAGGGAAAATAAAAATGTGCGAAAGACGAATATGATTATGGTGAAGAGGTCCTTTATTGTGGAGGAACCTCTCAAATCTGCCAAATTGGCCAAATAGAAAATATCACCATTGGAAAACGTCGAAAATATCCCAACATCCTCAAGATTTTTCCTAATAAGGTTTTCTCCACCACTCCGAATTTTTGCGGAAGGGGAGTAGGGTATAGGCCTACTCGTATGAGGAGGGGGAAATTGTTACTGGATTCTGGGGTGACAGCAAACGAATCAGGCAGGCTCCATACAAAATTTCTTTGGATAGTTGACAAAATTATTTAACGCCCTTGTACAGAGCGACCGCACTATAGAATACTTTTGGACGGTTTTAATTTTTTGTCCATCCCAGCTCGAAAACGTAGCCATGTGCGTTCAGTCCGTCGGCTCTTTATTATCATTTTACAACCAAATCAGTGCTTTTGAAAATGGTCCGGAAAATCCCACGTTGAAAAGTCGCCAATCGCTAAATAATCGGGAAGAGTTTATCGCAATGCCTCAATATTCCGAGATCAACTTAAGCCTATTCCTGCACAAGATTGAAACAAATAAAAGACAGACGCCAAATAGTCAGAGCAGAGCAGCCTTTACCGATGTATATTCGTACGATGCTGGCTACCACTTTCTCCAGCATCCAAAATCAGTTCCGTTGGAAACTCACCTTTTTGTGGGAAGTTTTTAGAAAGCCGTTATATGAAGCTTGAAACCTGTCTGCTCGGATATTGGCTCTGGGAATGTCAAACATTCATCGCAAATTCAGGTTCCAGTGTTTGTATTTGTTTGTATTTGTATTTTTATTCAGATTTGCTATATAAATGCAAATATCAGTTTCAGTAAGACAATGAACATTAACACATGAACAACAAAAAACCTCATTTTCAGGGTAACATTTGTAAAGATAACGTGGAGAACAAAACACGGGATACAGGCTATGAAATCAAGAAAAAAAAATGGAATTTACCCAAACCTTGTCCAAACGACTTAAGATGATGAAACAAAAAGATCAATTCAAATGAGGAAATGAAGAAGCATGATTTGCAAAGTTTGCAAGGACATGTGAATCCTTGGGGAGGGAATTCCATTCCCGAAGTGTTCGCGGAAAAAAGGAATTGTAATGAGCATTGCACTTTATTATCGGTATTGTATATTTGAAGGCATGCGACCTACTACCAGAGAAAGTGCTGGCTCGTATTTCATCAGGAAGAGACATGAGTAACGAACCTTTGAGGATCT